>CAUYLG010030591.1:0-91780 GCA_963573385.1 Cacajao melanocephalus
ACATAGTTGGAAGTAAATCACTCCACAGCAATTGCATAGCATTTCACAGGTTTAAATAAAATAACAAACTGCTTGTTTGTTATTTTCATCCCTTATTCCTTCCTGTCTCCATTGTTATGCACAATTATTGGCATAAAAGAGGTTTTTAGTACCCATTTTTAGACTGCATTCTAGCCTGGGTAATAGAACAAGAATCCCGTTCTCTCTCCTTCTTTCTCTTCCTCTTTCTTTCTCTCTTATATTCTTTTTTTTTCTTTCACTCTTTCTTTCTTCTTTTCTCTCTCTTTCTTTCTTTCAAAAAAATAAAAATAAAAATAAAAAAATTCTAATACAGGAATTCATAATACACATATCCCATATAAATGAAAGCTCGTTAATTTTTAAGACTTCTTGGTTTGAGAACTACTAGTAGAAATTGTTTGTTTGTTTGTTTTGAGACAGGGTCTCTGTTGCTCAGGCTGGAGTGCAGTGGCATGGTCATAGCTCCTGACTATAGCCTCAGCCTCCTGGGCAATCCTCCCATCTCAGCCTCTTGAGTAGCTGGGACTACAGGTGCACGCCATGACACCTGGCTATTTTTTTATTATTATTTTTAGTAGAGATAGATTTTGCTGTGTTGCCCAGCCTCGTCTCGAACTCCTGAGGTCAAGTGATCCTTCCGCCTCACCCTCCCAAAGTGCTAGGATGACAGGTGTGAGCCACTGTGCAAGGCCTAGAAGTTTTACTAAAATTAAGAGGCCTAAAATCTGAAATAGTTAAGAACCACAGACCTTTGAAAAGGAATAGATAAACTGTGTATTCTCTGTGAAGGTTATTTTTCTCAGTTAAAAGCTTTTGAAAAGTATGAAATGGCAATGAGTTCTAGATTCTATTTCTGATAAGAACTTGGAGTACAACAGCTCTGACACACCAATTAACTGCTGAGCCTTAATATAATGGCTTTTAAACAAATCTTAGAAGTTCAAATCCCAATTCCTTAACATGATGCACAAAGCATCGTGAATAAACTGGGCTTTCCAAGAATTATCTGATTTAATTTGTGAAAATTCTATGTAGTAGATACTGTTATCATGTATGATTTGTACATTTGTACATTCATTCTGAACGAATGAATGAATACGAGTAAATAAAATTAAGTAATTTTAAAATATAAATCCAAGTCCAGTTTAGAAAAGAAAAGCATTCTCAATTTCAGCTCCATTCATTCAGTTAATGATCATTTCCTGTCTTTTTCCTTATTATTTGTCTATCTGCAGTTTTCTTCTGTGTTTTTACTGCCACCTGCCTCTTCTCTGTTTTATCTCTTCAAAAGTCTCACTGTTAATTCCTTTCCTTCTTGGGATTTGAGATCTTCTCTTCCCTCTGAATCTGCATGCACCTTTTGAAAACAAATAGGAACATCACAATCTTTATCAATTAGTCTCATAAGAACTAACCTTCACGGAGTAATCACAATGTACCACATGCTTTACTACATGACCATACTTAGTCTTCATTGGGTAGCTACGGTACTATTTTTATCATTCCTATTTTACAGGAATGGGAAAACAGAGGTTAACAGAACTAAAATAACTTGGCCAAATCTCACAGCTAGATAATGGTAGAGCCAGGATTTAATTTAAACCTGTGTCTTTTCCTCCCACAGCTTTAATTTGAAATAATTTACAAATTATAAAAGTCACCTATTGTAAGTGTACAATTCAATGTTTAGTAAATTTGTAGAGTCATGCAACTATCACCATGATTCCGTTTTTAGAATATTTTCCTCACCCCAAAAAGTTCCCTGTGCTCATTTGCAGTCAATTCCTGCTCCTACCCCTAGTCCCAGACAACTACTAATCAGCTTTCTGTCTCTATAGAGTTGCCTTTTGTGGAACTTATATAAATGGAATCCTACATTGCATGTAAATGGAATCTTTGTGTCTGGCTTTTTTCATTTAGCATGATGTTTTTGAAGTTCATCCATGTTGTATAGTGTGTCAGTCACTCACTCCTTCTTATTTCTGAACAATATTCTGTTGCAGAAACATACCATGTTTTGTTTATCCATTCATCATTTGGGTTGTTTCCACTTTTTGGCTATTATGAATAATGCTGTTGTGAACATTCACATACAAGCTTCTGTGTGGACATATATTTTCATTTCTCTTGGGAAGTACCTAGGAGTGAAATTGCTGAGTCATAGAGTAAGTTTATGGTGAACTTTTAAAGAAACCCGAAAACTATTTTCCAAAGTGGCAGTATCATTTTATATTCCCACTAACAATGCACGAAGGTTCTAATTTCTCCACATCCTCATACATATTTGGCATTGTCAGTCTTTTTACTATGACCATTCGAGTGAATGTGAAGTGGTATCTCCTTGGTTTCAATTGGCATTTCCCTAATGACTAATGCTGTTGAATATCTTTTCCTACATTTGTTAGCCATATATCTTCTTTGGTGAGAACTCATGACTACAAAGTAAATGCCACTCAACCAATGTTTCCCAAACATGCCATACTCATTCTTGCCTCTCTGCTTTTTATTTATTTTTGAGACAGGGTCTCCCTGTGTCACTCAGGCTGGAGTGCTGTGGTGCCATCACAGCTCACTGCAGCCTAAACCTCCTGAGCTCAAGTAATCCTCTCACCTCAGATTCCCAAGTAGCTGGGACCCCAGGTGCCTGCCATCACAGCTGGCTAACTTTTGTGTTTTTTTTGTAGGGATGGGGTTTTGCCATGTTGCCCAGGCTGGTTCGAACCTCCCAAAGTACTGGATTACAGACATGAGCCACCATTGCCGGCTGCCTCTCTGCTTTTACGTATACTTTTCCTCTAATCTAAAATGCCCTGTAATTTTGTTATCTAAATTTACCGTTTAAAAAAATTTATCAGCTGAGTGCAGTGGCTCATGCCTATAATCCCAGCGCTTTGGGAGGCTGAGACGAGTGGATCATCTGAGGTCAGGAGTTCAAGACCAGCCTGGCCAACAGGGTGAAACCCCATCTCTACTAAAAATACAAAAAATTAGCGGACATAGTGGCACACAACAGTAATCCTAGCTACTCGGGAGGCTGAGACAGGAGAATTGCTTGAACTCGGGAGGCAGAAATTGCAGTAAGCGGAGATCATGCCATTGCACTCTAGCCTGGGCAACAGAGCAATACTCTGTCTCAAAAAAAAAAAAAAAAAATGGCACAGTGGCTCATGCCTGTAATCCCAGCACTTTGGGAGGCCGAGGCAGGTGAATTGTCTAGGGTCAGGAGTTCATGACCAACCTGGCCAACATGGTAAAACCCCATCTCTATAAAAATACAAAAATTAGCTGGGCATGATGGCAGGTGCCTGTAATCCCAGCTACTCAGGAGGCTGAGGTGGGAGAATTGCTTGAACTTAGGAGGCAGAGGTTGCACTGAGCTGAGATGGCACCATGGCGCTCCAGCCTGGGCAACAGAGCAATACTCCGTCTCAAAAAGAAAAAAAAAAAACTTACCCACAGATTCTCATCTCCTATAAGAGTAATGTTGGTCCAACCCTTTATACTTCCTGTCACAGTATTCTGCATATAGCAATAAGACAATAAATATTAAGTTTATGAATGAACTTTGATCCGGTTAAAACATACAAATTTGGGCTGGGCGTGCTGGCTCATGCCTGTAATCCCAGCACTTTGGGAGGCCGAGGTGGGTGGATCACGAGGTCAGGAGAGCGAGACCATCCTGGCCAACATTGCGAAACTCCGTCTCTACTAAAATACATTAAAAAAAAAAAAAAAAAAAAAACAACTAGCCAGGGGTGGTGGCACTTACCTGTAGTCCCAGCTACTCAAGAGACTGAGGCAGGGGAATTGTTTGAACCCAGGAAGCAGAGGTTGCAGTGAGCCAGGATTGTGCCACTGCACTCTAGCCTGGGCAACAAGAGGGAGACTTCATCTCAAAAACAAAACAAAAGAAAAACATACAAATTCTATTCCATTTCTGAGCAGAACAGATCCTCAAAATGTATTTCTTAAAAACAGGTTCTGTAGAAGATATAGAGATGAATAAAGCAAAATAAAATATTAAAATGTTTAATCCGACGGGTACGGTGGCTCACTTCTGTAATCCCAGCACTTTGGGAGGCTGAGGTGGGTGGATCACAAGGTCAGGAGTTCAAGACCAGCCTGGCCAACATGGTGAAACCCCGTCTCTACTAAAAATACAAAAATTAGCTGGGTGGGATGGCAGGTACCTGTAATCCCAGCTACCAGCTACTTGGGAGGCTGAGGCAGGAGAATCGCTTGAAACCTGGAAGGTGTAGGTTGCAGTGAGCCCATATCACGCCACTATACCCCGGCCTGGGTGACAAGAGCAAGACTCCATCTCAAAAAAAAAAAAAAGTTCAGGCCAGGCATGGTGGCTCACGCCTGTAATCCAAGCACTTTGGAGGCCAAGGCAGGTGGATCACCTGAGGTCGAGAGTTCAAGACCAGCCTGACCAACATGGTGAAATCTCGTCTTTTATTTAAAAAAATAAAAAATAAAAATAAAAAGTTCAATCATCTAATATCATGCACAGATATGGGTCCTGCTCTGGTTTGAACGTGTCCCCCAAAGAACACATGTTGGAAACAATCCCCAACGCAACAGTGTTGGGAGGTAGGGCCTAATGGGAGGTGTTCAGGTCATGAGGGTGGAGCCCTCATGAATGTGTAAATGTCCAATTAAAAAGAGCTTGAGGCTGTGAGTTCTATGGCCTGCACTCATCCTTTGCTTTTCACTTCCCAAGGTAGGACATGGAAAGAGGGCCCTCATGCGACGTGGGTCCCTTGAACTTAACCTTCCCAGCCTCCAGAAATAAGTTGCTTTTCTTTGTAAATTACCCAGTCTGTGGTATGGTATTCTGTTATAGCAACACAAAACAGACTAAGACAGGCCCAAATGATGCAAAAGTATATCCTCTGTAATTGTACTATCACTTCAGGCCTAAATAAGACCCGGAAGCCTAGTATCCATTTATCTATTAATTTGTTTAACAATCATTTATTAAGCATCTTTAATGTATTTGCCACTGTGTAATTGCTATTGTTAGAGGGAGAACAGAGTAAATAGATACGATCTTTCTATTTGTTCATGGAAAGATGTAGAGAAGTGACAGGCAATCAAATAATTCTAATACAATGATAAGTGATAGGCAATCAAATAATTCTAATACAAATATAATAAAGATAGCTCCACCTGTAGGACTGCACATGGTGTCACAAAAGAGATGACTTTGATTTGGTTCTTTAAGAAACATTAGCCAAATGAAACATAGGACTTCCTGGTGGCATTCTGGCCCAGCTCTGGGTTTTTCACTCACCACAAACTGTTAAAAAGCCTGATCCAATTTTGTATCAGTAAAATAATCAAGACATACAAAAAAGTGCTGGACTGATCTGGGTTCCTGGGGTTATTGGGATAGTGTCAACAATAGCACTTCCCCCCGTATTTCCCCTCTTCTGGACTCTTCTAGGCATCATCCTGAGTTTTTAAGACACTTAAATAGTTTTAGAAATCAACAAGGGTAGTCCAGGTGTGGTGGTTCATGCCTGTAATCCTAGCAATTTGGGAGGCTGAGACCAGAGGAGAGCTTGAGCTCAGGAATTTGAGACCAGCCTGGGCAACATAGCAAGACCTTATTTCTACTAAAAACTAAAAGAATTAGCTGGGCATAGTGGCGCATGTCTATAGTCCCAGCTCTTCAGGAGGCTGAAGTGGGAGGATCACTTGAGCCCAGGTGATCGAGGCTGCATGAGCTATGATTGTGCCACTGCACTCTAGCCTGGGCAACAGAGCAAGAACCTATCTCAAAAAAAATTTTTTTTAAAAAAGGAAAGAAGAAAAATCAACAAGGGTATGAGGACCTGAGGACTAGAAAAGAAGTGAGCCTCTTGAAAAAGGCTGTCTTTAGAAATCTGATCTCTCCAAGCCTGGAGGAGAGCACAAGAGCTGGAGGTGAGCCAAAGAGCTGGAGGCTCTGTATTGTAAATAGGGTTAGCTGTTCCCAGGTAAAACCGTTAGGTTTTTAGACTCCCCAGATTTTGCCCATTGGTATTGCTCAGTTGTTTGGCTTTAGCCCATACGACCTTTCATTTAAAACTCCCTTGGAGGGCTTAATCTGGAAAGCAAAAATGGATGATGGTCAAGGTAACAGGGAAGATAGAGAATAGTAATATCTGTCCTGGGTATCATTATTCTGAATAACAGGAAGCTATTTCTGCTGCCATCAACCTGGTATAATGAAAGACATTCAAATTTCAGTCATAATTTAAATACTAACTCTGAAACCTTGTTTAAACTACTCAACACTATTAAATCAACCCCTGGTTATCAGTTTGATGATGGTGATGATAACACTAATACTTCTACTACTTCCTTACCTTTATAGAGCATTGTCAATGTGCCAGGCAGTGTTTCAGAGTGCTTTGTATGATAATGATTATTTGTTGAATTTCTAAGTCTCAGTTTCTGATATTATGTCAGCTCCACACTACACCTGTATGAAAGACCAGAAGACCAGTGTATTGCAGATCACTTGAGGTCAGGAGTTTGAAACCAGCCTGGCCAACACGGTAAAACCCCATCTCTACTAAGAATTCAAAAAAATTAGCTGGAAATTGCTTGAACCTGAAAGGTGGAGGTTGCAGTGAGCCAAGATTATACCATTGCACTCCAGCCTGGGCAACAGATTGAGACTTTGTCTCAAAAAAAAAAAAAAAAAAAGAAAGAAAGAAAAAAGGGCTAGGTGCAGTGTGGTTCACACCTGTGATCCCAGCACTTTGGGAGGCCAAGGCAGGTGGATCGCCTGAGGTCAGGAGTTCGAGAGCAGCCTGACCAACATGGCAAAACCCTGTCTCTACTAAAAATACAAAAATTAGCCAGTTGTGGTGGCAAATGCTTGTAATCCCAGCTACTCAGGAGGCTAAGGCAGGAGAATCACTTGAACTTGGGAGGCAGAGGTTGCAGTGAATGGAAATCATGCCACTGCACTCCAGCCTGGGAGACAAGAGCGAGACTCCATCTAATAAAAAAAAAAAAAAAAAGACCAGTGTATTGCTATTTATCTTAGTCAGCTTGAGCTGCTGTAACAAAATACCATAGACTAAGTGGCTTAGACAACAGATACTGGCCAGGCTTGGTGGCTCACGCCTGTAATCCCAGCACTTTCGGAGGCCAAGGCAGGTGGATCACCTGAGGTCAGGAGTACAAAACCAGGCTGACTAATATGGTGAAACCCCATCTCTACTAAAAATATTAAAGTTAGCTGGGTGTGGTGGTGGGCACCTGTAGTCCCAGCTACTCAGGAGGCTCAGACAGGAGAATCGCTTAAACCCAGGAGGCCAAGGTTGCAGTGAGCAGAGATCATGCCATTGTACTCCAGCCTGGGCCACAGAACAAGACTCTGTCTCAACAACAAAACAAAAAAACAGATATTGATTTCTCAAAGTTCTGGAGGCTGGGAAGTCCAAGATCACAGTGTTAGCACAATCAGGTTCTTGGTAACAGCCTTCTTCCTGGCTTGCAGACAGCCAACTTCCAGCTGTGTCCTCAGATGGAGAGAGAAAGAGACAGAGAGAGAGGTCTGGTCTCTTCCTCTTATAAGGATGCTAATCCCAACATGGGGGCCTTACTCTCAAGACCTCATCTAAACCTAATTACCTCCCAAGGTCTCACCCCCAAAAGGGGGGTTAGGGCTTCAATATAAGAGTTTAAGAGGGGTGCATTCTGTCCATAACATCATTCTAGGAACTGCTTCTCCAACCTGGCTGCACATTTAATCATTTAGGGAGGCTTTTAAATGTACCAATGCCTATATGCTAGACCAGTTAACTCAGAATATCTGGAAATAGAGCCTAGCTCCTCTTTATAGACTGAACAAGAGTTAGAAAAGGGTAACTAAGGCCAGACGTGGTGGCTCACGCTTGTAATCCCAGCACTTTGGGAGGCAGAGGTGGGCAGATCACCTGAGCTCAGGAGTTCTAGACCAGTCTGGCCAACATGGTGAAACCTGGTCTCTACTAAAAATACAAAATTAGCTAGGCATGGTTGTGCATGGCTATAATCCCAGCTACTCAGGAGTCTGAGACAGGAGAATCACTTAAACTTGGGAGGCAGAGGTTGCAGTGAGCCGAGATCGTACCACTGCACTCCAGCCTGGGCAAAAGAGTGAGACTTCCTTTTCGAAAAAAGAAAAAGAAAAAACAAAAAGGTAACTGACATTCACATTTTCCCTAAGTAAGGAGCACCCAAATTTTTTTCTTTTCTTTCTTTTTTTTTTTTTTAAAAAAAGATGGGCTTTCACCATGATGGCCAGCCAGGCTGGTCTTGAACTCCTGACCTCAGGTGATCCACCCACCTCGGCCTCCCAAAGTGCTAGGATTACAGGCGTGAGCCACCTCGCCCGGCCCCAAATTTTTTATTTTTATTTTTAATTTTCTTCTTTTTAAATATAAAAAATGTTATTTTCTTTATAAAGACAGGGTTTCACCATGTTGGTCAGGCTGGTCTTAAACTCTCGACCTCAGGTGATCCACCCGCCTTGGCCTCCAAAGTGCTTGGATTACAGGTGTGAGCCACGGCACCTGGCCCCAAATTTTTTTCTTAAAGCCTTAGTGGTCAGCCCATGGAGCCCTGATTTCACTCAATTTTCACTTAATACTGTTTTCCTATGTGGGAAGAAAATTTAAAGAGAAGCTTCTTTGAGGATTTCTATGTTTTGTTTTGAAATCGAGTTTTGTTTTGTCACTCAAGCTGGAGGGCAGTGGCACGATAAGGGCTCACTGCAGCCTCAGCCTCCTGGGCCCAGATGATCCCCCTACCTCGGCCTCCCAAGTAGCTGGGACTAGAGGCGTGCAACACCATGCTGGCTAATTTTTTTTTTCTTGTTTGTTTTTTTTAGATGGTGTTTCACCATGTTGCCCAGGTTGGTCTTAAACTCCTGGGTTCAAGTGATCAGCCCACCTTGACCTCCCAAAGTACTGAGATTACAGGTGTGAGTCACGGTGCCTGGCCGATTTCTATGGTATTTAAAGAAAAGATGTTTTTGAGGCATGATTAACACAGTAATTGCCTTTTCTCGGAGTCCTATCAGGTCTCTTATTATTAGTTTCTGGGACAACCTCTGTTTTCTTTTAAAGATACTCTGCCCTGGATTTGCTAATTTGCTTATTGTATATTGACTACATACTATGCATCAAGAGCTGTGCTGAGTGGTGGGGATTTAAAGAAGATAACAAATCTCTTATCCGTAAAAAATTCACTTTTCAGGATAAGAGACCCACACAAATAACACAGATAAAATGTGAAAAGCTGGCTGGGTGCGGTGGCTCATGCCTGTAATCCCAGCACTTTGGGAGGCTGAGGTGGGTGGATCACCAGGTCAAGAGATAGAGACCATCCTGGCCATCATGATGAAACCTGTCTCTACTAAAAATACAAAAATTAGCTGGGTGTAGTGGCGCATGCCTGTAGTTCCAGCTACTTGGGGGACTGAGGCAGGAGAATCGCCTGAACCAGGGAGGTGGAGGTTGTAGTGAGCCAAGATCACACCACTGCACTCCAGCCTGGCGACAGAGTGAGACTCCTGTCCCAAGGAAAAAAAAAAAATGTGAAAAGTTAATATAAAAGTATTGTGATTATCTTTGATTTTCTAGACAGAAGAAAAAAAACTATTGTGAAAGGCTCTGGGAAGGGAGCAGTTAATTGTGGGCTACCAGGGAAAACTAAAAAGGGAATGTGCTTGCCCTTTGAGTGAAGCTTTAAGGACAAGATGACAATACAGGAGGGGAAGTGAGTAGAGTGGGGGCCATTTCTGGCAGAGGAATAGCGTGAACAATGGGCTGGAGGTGTAATGGAATGTTACATGGTCCAGTTTAACTAAAATTCGGGGCATTAAAGGAGATTATAGAAAATGAGGATAGGATCCTGGCGCGGTGGCTCGCCCCTGTAATTCCAACACTTTGGGAGGTCAAGGCGGGCAGATCACCTGAGGCCAGGAGTTCGAGACCAGCCTGGCCAACATGGAGAAACCCCAGCTCTACTAACAATACAGAAACTAGCAGGGCGTGGTGGTGGGCACCTGTAATCACAGCGAGTCGGGAGGCTGAGGCAAGGAGAATTGCTTGAACTCAGGAGGTGGAGGTTGCAGTGAGCTGAGATCTTGTCACTGCACTCCAGCCTGGGAAACAAAGCAAGACTCCATTTAAAAAAAAAAGAGGAGACCTATGGAGTTTGGAAATAATAGGATATTGAATAAAATGGCATTCATTGGGAAATTGTCTTTTGTACAAAATGCCTAAGTAGGGTCTCTATAAAAAACTGTAATTAAAGGGGAGTGAAAATAAACCCTTTGTTTACAGTTTCAGTGGGTTTAATGAAAATGTATTTATATGGATGAGCTAGCCCACCCCACATGCAATTTGTATCTAATGTATTTGGATTTAGAGTTCTAGCAGAGACATTCAAAAACACTAGAATAGATTCATTGTCACTCCTCTTTTCTATAGGAGAGGCAGTACAACTTAATTGTTAAGATTGAGGGCATTAACATTAGACAGACCTGGTTTTGATTCTTGCTCAGCCGCTTCCTAGCCCTGGGACCTTAGGCAAGTTATTCAACCTTTCTAGGCCTAGTTTTCTCATCGGTACTATGCAGATAACGAAAGAACCTACTTCAAAGGATTGTTGCAAATATTAAATGAAAAATTAAAGCATTTAGCCCAGTGCCTAGAAGGCAATCGCTGACACATTCCATTGCAGAAAGACGTAATAGAAACAATATAGTATCAAACAATTATTGTGCCAGCTACTGCGATAAGTACTTTAAATTCATTATTTCATTTAATCCTTAGAGATAGGCATTATTTCTTATTCACATTTAACTGGAGGAAAGGGTGGTTTAAGGAATTTCAGTAATCAGAGAACTATACAAATACCAAGTTAGCACAAGCACCCTCAGGTATGCACATGTAATTTCATGCAAACCTATGCGTGCATGCAAATGCAAGAGTATTTACATACCCTTTGTTGCCTGTACCATGTTTCCTGGCACTTCCACCTGGATTGATGGTGCTGTAATAACATAGTGGCATTAGTGGAATTGGCTGGAGGAGCACCCACTCAACCAGAATGAGTGTTTTATTGGAAAGGGTGATGCATTGCAAAAGGCCCAACTCTGTCTCTACCTTGCCCTCGGACCTAGAATAAGTCATTTAACTAAGTCTTTGGGCCTCAGTTTCCTCATCTGTAAAATAAGGGGGTTGGCTCAGGTTTACTCTAATCAGCTCTGAATCAAAAGCAGCCCTCAATCCTGCCAGCTTGTATAGGCAGTTCTATACAAACACTCTCGCCCCCATGGCAACGGCCACTCAGTGCTCAGCAGCACTGGTATGCCGCTCTACTCTGGCCAGCAGTACTATTTCCATCGCAAATTCCTGGGTGAATAGAGGGCTTGGATGGGGGAAGGATCTGTTCATCAGTAATCTTAAAGCCCCTGCCTTTAAAAGAAAATCTAGAATAAATTATCTGTGGGTGGTGCATATGTGCTAAATCAGAAAAACAGCATCAGCATTTAATTCACAATGTCACCCTTCTAGGAGGTGAAGGAGCTATCTTAGCTCAGGTGAGATTTAGAGGGTCACTTTGCCACTGAAGTGCTGAGTCAATGAGTAGAGGAAACTGTGACCCAAGTTATTTGAAATTGGGAAGGATGCCAAAAGAACATTTCCAGAGGGTGTTTAAATCAATCTGGATTTTTGAGAAGCAATTCCTGTATTTATTTCCAAGCTACATAGATAGATTCTTTTATTATCTTATTACAGCAGACATTATCAGAGCTCCATCTTGGAAGCACAGAGGTTCTGCAGCAAAGGGACTGAAAGCAAAGATGCAAGAGAAAGAGAGCATCTCTTTTCGAAGAAAGGAGATATCCTTGAGAAAGCTGTCCTATATCTGCCCTACCCTCTATTTTCAAGCCTTCACCAAGTTGTTTTCAGAGTCTGTTGCTGATAGTGGTGAAGTGGTGATGCTAACAATGATGAATTCATGGCAAGGATTAGCTCTTGCCTTTTCTTCCTCTACATTGCATAGATTTGAGCCAAAGGGGGCACTATTCTTTCTTTTTTCTTTTTTTTTTTTTTTTAAAGATGGGGTTTCACCATGATGGCCAGGCTGGTCTTGAACTCCTGACCTCAGGTGATCCACCCACCTTGGCCTCCCAAAGTGCTAGGATTACAGGCATGAGCCACCACGCCCGGCCCATGAGAAAGAAGAAAAAGAAGCATATGCTCAGTAAGAGTTTGAAGAATTGACTTTCTCAGAGGAATGGTTCCAGGAGAAATGTAAGAGGCACTTCACTAGGTTTCCAGCTGAGGGCACCAGTGTTAGCCTTTGGTGACTCCTTATAGCTGCCTACTGAGAGATCTGCAGAGGAAAGGCACTGAAAACAGGCAAACAATGTGAAGGTGGACTGGAAGGTTGGGAAGCAGTCTGGTGAGAGTTCCCAGAAGAAGGCTGTCTGTAGTGAGGGACAGAGCTGTGTCAATGAGCTGGAGGAATCCCGGAATGAATGGATGGTCTTTGCTGAGGATTGTATGAGCAGCAAAACTTTCTGAGCTATGACATGCAGGGCAAATCAAAGCTGGCTCCTCAGAAACCTGTGGTGTTGGACTTGCTGTTTTTCCTCTTGCCACTAGAGGGTAGAATATGAAAAGAAGATTAGAGTATTTTCATCCTCTGCCTGGTTAGCCCTGTAGGAATTCTAAGTGTTAAAGGATAAGAATTTTTTTTTTTTTTAAATAAAATAAAGATGGGGTTTCACCATGATGGCCAGGCTGGTCTTGAACTCCTGACCTCAGGTGATCCACCCACCTTGGCCTCCCAAAGTGCTAGGATTACAGGCGTGAGCTACTGTGCCCAGCCAGGATAAGAAATCTTAATCTTGCTAACACATATATCTGTCCAAGCTATTTCCTGGCTTACACATGTTCAATGGCTCCCTAAAGTTTCCAAAATAAAGTCTGAGTTGATGAGAATGGCACAGAAGCTCTTCCCAAATTCGCCTTGGTCTTCCCTCCTAACTCTGCCCTTTAGCCCCCTGCTCTTCACTTAATATATGCATTCATGGGAAGTAGTGTGGTGGAAAGAGCATGCGTGTTGGAGCCAACTGGAAGTCAATTAACCATCTCAGACCACTTATTTTCCATCAGTACCACATGCAACTCACCACTAATTCCTTTAAAAAAAAAAAAAAAAAAAAAAAGACGGGGTTTCACCATGTTGGTCAGGCTGGTCTTAAACTCCCGACCTCAGGTGATCTGCCCGCCTTGGCCTCCAAAGTGCTTGGATTACAGGCGTGAGCCACCGCACCCGGCCAATTCCTGTCTCTTCTATCTCTGAGAAACTCTTTGGGGGCAGTGACCGTGTCTACCTTGGTCAAATTTGTATCTTTAGTGCCTAGCATTCTTCATGGGAGCTGATTAAATATTTATCAATCAAAATAATACATGAGTAATTACATCCATAGCACTGTTGTCCTCCTAGTCTAAGTTACTACCATCTCCCAAGTGGTCTCCCTACATCTCCTTTGGCCCATTACAATCCATTTTATACTCTGCAGCAAGAATGATGTTTCCAAAATGCAATTTTGCTTTAAAACTCTTCAATGGCTTCCCATTGCTCTTAAAATAAATACTGTTATATTCTGAATATGATCCACAAAGTAAATATAATTTCATTTGTTAGCAGTTTGGCCACTTGCTAGTTATGTGATTATTAGAAAGTTAGTAAATCTCACTGAATTTTGGTTTCCTCCTCTTAAAAAGGTGAACAACAGGCTGGGAGCAGCGGCTCACTCCTGTAATCTCAGCACTTTGGGAGGCTGGGGCATGAATCACCTGAGGTTGAAAGGTCAAGACCAGCCTGACCAACACGGAGAAATCCTGTCTCTACAAAAAATACAAAATTAGGCAGAAGTGGTGGCACATGCCTGTAATTCCAGCTACTCTGGAAGCTGAGGCAAAAGAATCGCTTGAACCTGGGAGGCAGAGGTTGGGGTGAGCCAAGACCATGCCATTGTACTCTAGCTTGGGCAACAAGAGTGAAACTCGGTCTTGAAAAAAAAAGCGGGGGGGGGGCCAGGAGTGTGGCTCACGTCTGTAATCCCAGCACTTTGGGAGGCTGAGGCGGGTAGATCACTTGAGGTCAAGAATTCGAGACCAGCCTGGTCTACACGGTGAAATCCTGTCTCTACTAAAAATGCAAAAAATTAGCTGGACATGGTGGCAGATGCCAGGAATCCCTTCTACTCGGGAGGCTGAGGCAGGAGAAACGCTTGAACCCGGCAGGCAGAAGTTTAGTGAGCCGAGATTGCACCACTACAGTCTAGTCTGAGTGACATGAGTGAAACTTCATCACAAAAAAAAAAAAAAGCCAGGCAAGGTGGCTCACGCCTGGAATCCCTGCACTTTGGGAGCCAGGGCAGGCAGATCACTAGGTCAAGAGATTGAGACCATCCTAGCCAATATGGTGAAACCCTGTCTCTACTAAAAATACAAAAGTCAGCCGGGTGTGTTGGCAGACACCTGCAGTCCCAGCTACTCGGGAGGCTGAGGCAGGAGAATCACTTGAACCCAGGAGGCGGAGGTTGCAGTGACAGTGAGCCGAGATCGAGCCACTGCACTCCAGCCTGACAACAGAGTGAGACTCCATCTCAAAAAAAAAAAAAATGTGAACAATAGTGTGGTGCCCAGATAGGGGAGTGGAGGTGGCTGCGGCGGTAGCGGTGGCTTTGGTTGTCTTCCAGTCTCCTCGGCTTGCCCTTTAGCCAGCACCTCTCCCCTTCTCTCCCCCTTCTTTAAAAAAAACAAGTGAACAATAGGCTGGTCGCAGTGGCTCATACCTGTAATCCCACTTTGGGAGGCCGAGGCAGGCAGATTGTTTGAGATCAGGAGTTCGAGACCACCTTGGCCAACATGGTGAAACCCCATTTCTACTAAAAATACAAAAAATTAGCTGGGTATGGTGGTAGGTGCCTGTAATCCCAGCTACTAGGGAGGCTGAGGCAGGAGAATCACTTGAACTTGGGAGATGGAGGTTGCAGTGAGCTGAGATTGTACAACTGCACTCCAGTCTGGGTGACAGAGTGAGTCCACATCTCAAGAAACAACAACAACAACAACAACAAATGAGGCCAGGTGTGGTGGTTCACACCTGTAATCCTAGCACTTTGGGAGGCTGACACAGGTGGATCGCCTAAACTCAGGAGTTCAAGACCAGCCTGGGCAACATGGTGAAACCCCATCTCTACAAAAAATACAATCAGGTGATCCGCCTACCTCGGCCTCCCAAAGTGGTGGGATTACAGGCGTAAGCCACCGCACCTGGCCTACCATGCTTTTTTTTTTTGAGACAGAGTTTTGCTCTTGTTGCCCAGGCTGGAGTGCAATGGCAAGATCTCAGCTTGCTGCCACCTCCATCTCCCAGGTTCAAGTGATTCTCCTGCCTCAGCCTCCCCAGTAGCTGGGATTACAGGCATGTGCCACCATACCCAGCTAATTTTTTGTATTTTTAGTAGAGATGGGGTTTCCCCAGATTGATCTCGAACTCCTAACCTCAGGTGATCCACTCCCTTCGGCCTCCCAAAGTACTGGGATTATAGGCGTGAGCCACTGTGCCCAGCACCCATGTTCCTTTTTATTCCTACTTCTCTATCTGGTCCCATGTGGAGTTTCCTTCCTCTAAGAAGCCTTTCTTGACATCCCATGCCTTGTTTTGGTAGCCCTTTCATGGCATACTAACACTTATCAAAGCATTTGTTATCTATTCCTTACATAGTGATTGACATTTAGCAATCCTTCAGAAAATATCTATTGAATCAATTCCAGACGCTGCATTTCTCTTTCCCATGCACTTTGTATATGTGGTTTCTTATTTCTGTTCTAGATAGAACGTCATGACTGCTACATCCACATTTCCTTCCTAAGGAAAACTTTCCAACCCACAGCCTCTGTTGAAGAGACAGTCCTGGGGTAGCCATAGTTATGTCCCTTTTGCCTTAGCTGACTGGACCAGAATTGGCATCTGATGCAATGGTGGATAATCCAGAACCTGGCCAGCAACTTCCAACATATCTGGCAATTACAAGGGAGTAGGTTGATCAGATGCTGTCTCTCTTTTTAAAAACTTACTATTTTAAAAATATATGTGAGATGGGGGTCTCACTATACTGCCCAGGTTGGTCTCAAACCCCTGGGCTCAAGGGATCCTCCCTACCTTGGCCTCCCAAAGTGTTGGGATTACAGGTATGAGCCACTGCACCTGGCCCAGATTCTCTCTTTATTTATTTATTTATTTATTTATTTATTGAGACAGAGTCTCACTCTGGAGTACAGTGACACGACCTCGGCTCACTGCAACCTCCACCTCCCAGGTTCAGGCAATTCTCCTGCCTCAGCCTCCTGAGTAGCTGGGATTACAGGTGCTTGCCACCACGCCCCACTAATTTTTTGTATTTTTAGTAGAGACAGGGTTTCACCACCTTGGTCAGGATGGTCTCGATCTCTTGACCTTGCGATCTGCCCGCCTTGGCCTCCCAAAGTGCTGGGATTACAGGCATGTGCCACTGTGCCCAGTCTTATTTATTTATTTTTATTTTATTTATTTATTTATTTATAGATGGGGTTTCACCATGTTGGTCAGGCTGGTCTTGAACTCTCGACCTCAGGTGATCCGCCCGCCTTGCCCTCCAAAGTGCTTGGATTACAGGCGTGAGCCACCACGCCCAGCCTATTTTTATTTTTATTTGAGACAGAGACTCCCTCTGTTGCCTAGGCTGGAGTGCAGCCGTACGATCTCAGCTCACTGCAACGTCCGCCTCCTGGGTTCAAGTGATTCTGCTGCCTTAGCCTCCTGAGTAGCTGGGGTTACAGGCGCATGCCACCACACCCGCCTAATTTTCATATTTTTAGTAGAGACAGGGTTTCACTATGTTGGTTAGGCTGGTCTCAAACTCCAGACCTCGTGATCGGCCTGCCTCGGCTTCCCAAAGTGCTGGGATTACTGCATTCAGCCTATTTATTTATTTTATTTTAGTATTATTTTTTGAGATGGAGTCTCATTCTGTCACTCAGGCTGGAGTGCAGTGGCACAATCTCAGATCACTGCAACCTCCGCCTCCCAGGTTCAAGCGATTCCCCTGTCTCAGCCTCCTGAGTAGCTGGGACTACAGGTGCCCGCCACCACGCCTGGCTAATTTTTTGTATTTTTAGTAGAGACAAGGTTTCACCATGTTAGCCAGGATGGTCTCCATCTCCTGACTTGGTGATCCGCCCACCTCGTCCTCCCAAAGTGCTGGGATTACACACGTGAGCCACCGCTTCCAGTCTATTTATTTATTTGTTTGTTTATTTACTTTTTTATTTATTTTGAGATGGCGTTTTGCTCTTGTCACCCAGGCTGGAGTGTAATGGCACAATCTTTGCTCACTGCAACCTTTACTTCCTAGGTTCAAGCAATTCTCCTGCCTCAGCTTTCCCAGTAGCTGGGATTGCAGGCTCACACCACCAAGCTAGGATAATTTTTGTATTTTTAGTAGAGATGCGGTTTCACCATGTTGGCCAGGCTGGTCTCTTACTCCTGACCTCAGGTGATCCCCCTGCCCTCGCCTCCCAAAGTGCTGGGATTACCGGCGTAAGCCACCGCACCCAGCCTCTCTTACTCTTTAAAATTTGAGTTAGCAAAAGGAGAGAATACAGCTTTTTTTTTTTTTTTTTTTGAGTTAGGGTCTCACTCCATCACCCAAGCTGGAGTGCAATGGCATAATCTTGGTTCACTGCCACCTCCTCTGCCTCCCAGGTTCAAGCAATTCTCCTGCCTCAGGCTCCCAAGTAGTCGAGATTGCAGGCAGCTGCTACCATACCCGGCTAATTTTAATTTTTGTACTTTTAGCAGAGATGAGGTTTCACCATGTTTGCCAGGCTGGTCTACTAACTCCTGACCGCAAGTGATTCACCTACCTCGGCCTCCCAAAGTGCTGGGATTACAGGTATGAGCCACCGAACCCGGCCCGAGAATGCAGCTTCGAATAATAAGAACAAAAGCTAAAATGATACCTAAAGAAAAGCTATTAATATTAAGATAAATTCAGAGCCATGAGGAACCAAGAAAAGCTACAAGGAAGTAGAAACTATGAGGTAGAGAACATTCATCTGAAGGGCAAAATAAGGAGTCAATCAGTACCGGTTGATGAGGCCCTGCCAGGAGGAAAATAGCTAAGTCATGCTAATGACTGAACACCAGAGTGAAAATATTAAAAATGTCATCTCTTGTGCTTCTGGGTTCTTAGTTTTCCTGAGTTTCTGTGACATAGATCTTTAAAATAAAACTGTTGAACTAAATGGAGCAAGTTATTATATGCCACCCAGAGTTCCTAACTGATACACCATTTCTCTGTTTTGGGAAAACCCAGCCATCCTTTAAGGCTAAATTTCTAGCTCCCTCTTCTGTTTTCTCTCTTCATTTGGAAAAGCACTTGTCACAGTAGCTACATTATTGGTTTGTCTCTCTCTACACAGAGAGTATCAGACTGTGAACTCTTTGAGGTTATCTTGTCTGTGTTTCCCAGCAGCATACTGTGTCTAGCAGTATACTTGATATATAAAAGATGCTCAGCATATAAAACCAGCTACTGTTCTAACTACTTTATAGATTTTAATTTATTTAATCTTCCCCAAAACCTCTGAAGTAGATACTCGTATTTTCCTCATTTTACAGATGGAGAAAATGAGGCACAGAGAAAGGTTTATGAAAAGTTGCAAAGATTCAATCCAGGAAATTTGGCACCAGAGTCCCAGAGCTTAACTACTATACTATACAGCCTGAACTAAAGTGGAATGAGGACAGGGAACAGTAGTTATAATATGAATATTTGAGCACTTTTATAAAAGTACTTTCATACATATTATATGAGACATCAAGAGTTCCCTCTTTGTTGGAAACTAGCCAGCAGTTCTATACCTGAAATAACAAATACCCAGATTCTTCCTACAGGCACAGAAAAATGAAAATAAGTAAAGAGCACATGCAGACTTATTTTGCAAAAAAATCCATGGACTCTTATTTTGTAAATTCCATGGACACCTGGTAGGTGGGTTTGATTTATAGGCTAATGTCTAAAGAAATAATTGTATTAGAGTATGAAAACCTTTCACCTGTGGCAAAGCAGCCACTTTCTCAGCTATTCCAAGAACTGAGTCTCTCCCTAAAGCCAACAATTGAGGGTGTATATGTGGGGTGGTAGGGAGGTGGATATAGTGGTGATTCCATTTTGTATTATTGTTTTGAAAGGAGTCTGGCTTTAGGAAGCTCTTGCAGATGCCTTTATTGGCAGTGTCAACTGTTTCTTTTGAGTTTCCATGGCGCCCAAAAGCCAAAGTTGGGGGGCTGTTTATCAGTGAATGATTAGGAGCCAAATAAAAAGGAAAGTTCTTCGAGGGAAAGCTGGAGTTGTTTGGGGAGTAGACTGGGCTGGCTGTTTAAGTATTGGTATAGGGTTAATCCAGATACCTCTTGGCATGATTCATATACAAGCAACAAAGACTAGAACAAACAGGAAGGCTACCTAGGAGCTTCCTAGCATGGTTTCTTCTTCCTAATTGCCTATGTCTAAGAGAGCTCTGAGTAAGTGACCAGGGGACAGGTCTGAAGCTAGCAACTGTTCATCACTGAAAATATTCGTAAGTATTAATGGTGCCCTGTAGGGACAGGAAGAGTCTTTGGGCTTCTCAGAAAGTGAGGGAACAGCCGGAGCTGCCTGTACCTGAATAAAATTCACCAGGGAGGTGAGTGAGATTTCTGTTTGGGATGAATTCCTGGTGACACAGCCATATGGCTTTTGCTGACTGCCATCCTCCAGACAGTATACTCTTTTTGGGGAGCAGCTAAAGTATATAGAGGATTGTGCTTTCCTCACTGTTATCTTTAATCCCTCCCCCATCATTAGCTGGAACTCTTAAATGAAGATTCAAGGTGCCCCAATCTATCCTTCCAGCCTGAATTCCTGCCCAAGATCGTAGGTCCTCCTTCCCTTTCCCCAAGCCACTTCCCCACATCTCTGATTTTCTCCCTAGAGTAGGAGGCTCCAGGGTACCACAGCTGACTCTGCCAGGCACAGAGGGTTGAGTCATCCTGCAGGCGTCAGAGCTGTTAGCAACAGCTCTGCTGATCTGTATGCAGCTCCAACTCCCTCTTCAGTTCAGAGTTTCGGAGCTGTCTTGTTCAAAAGTAAAGAACAGAACACAGATGGCTGGTAACAGGATCCCACAGGGGCCTCCTTTCCTACTGAGCCCATCCTGCTAATCCTTTTACAGAAGACAAAATAAATGGTGAGTGGAGAGAAAAAAAAAAAAAAGAACATCGGCTTCTGCACTGTTCTGTGGGTCCTGGTGGAAGGTCTCTAGTAACAACCCCAAGCTACTCACTAAATTTCCCAGGCATATTCTCTTCCTGATCCTTCTTTCTCTTCATCCACTTCATTTCCCTTCCAATCTCCCACTCTCCAACCCAGTTCCCTTTTCTCTATACTGTCTTTGAATCTGATGGAGTATTTTGCCTGAATGCCTTCTACTTGTGCCAGACAATTCTAATCCATATGGGTATAGAAAAATCAAAAGTACTAGAAGTTCAGAGTGGCTGATTTTATCAACTTTATCTCTTGGGAGATCCCCATAGTTCCTTCCCTTCTTCTGAGGTAGCACTGTGCATTATAAAGAACACACTTTAGGTCGGGGCTGAGGCTCACACCTGTAATCTCAGCACTTCTGGAGGCAAACGCAGGTGGATAAATTGAGGACAGGAGTTCGAGACCAGCCTGGCCAACATAGTGAAACTCCATCTCTATTAAAAATATAAAAAATTAACTGGGTGTGGTGGTACATGCCTGTAATCCCAGCTACTCAGGAGACTGAGGCACGAGAATCACTTGAGCTCAGGAGGCAGAGGTTGCAGTGAGCTGAGATAGTGCCACCACTCCCCAGCCTGGGTGACACAGCGAGACTCTGAACTCTGTGCTAAAAGATACATAAACAAATGAATAAAAAGTTAAAAATTCTGCTCTGCCATTTACTAAATGTGTGAGGTTGGGCAATTAATCTCTCTCAGCTCCAGGTACGGCATCTGATGATATTTATACTAGCATCTACTTTGCCATTTGGCTTACAGATTAGACAGAGGTAAAACATACTATCTGGAAAATAATAGGTCCCCAATAAATATTAATTCTCTTTCTTTCCCCCCTGTTTCTATAAGTGCCAAGTCCCTGTTTTCAAGAACTGAAAAAAAAATCTCCCACTGAGAAAGTTAGCATTCATGCTCAATTGCTGCTGATACAATTGAGGAGAGAGTGGGAAGTGTGGGTGAGTTTTGCAAGGCTAGAAGTCTTTGTAAAAACTAGAATGTGAATACACTAATGTTGGTTTTCCCCAATTTAGGGATTCTTGGTGAAGAGCACTGGTTTCCTCATGCTGCTGCTGCAGCATGGTTAATACTAATTTATTTTCCTTAGAAAACAAGATGCTGGCTTGGCCTGGTGGCTCACGTCTGTAATCCCAGCACTTTGGGAGGCCAAGGCGGGTGGATCACCCGAGGTCAAGAGTTTGAGACCAGTCTGACCAACATGGAGAAACCCCATCTCTACTAAAAAAAATACAAAATTAGCCCAGCATGGTGGCACATGCCTGTAATTCCAGCTACTCATGAGGCTGAGGTAGGAGGATTGTTTGAACCCGGGAGGCAGAGGTTGCGGTGAGCTGAGATCGTGCCATTGAACTCCAGCCTGGGCAACAAAAGCAAAACTCCATTTCAAAAAATAAACAAACAAAGAAACCAAAAATAAGATGCTGAAGCCGGGCGTACAGTGGCTCACACCTGTAATCCCAGCACTTTGGGAGGCCAAGGCAGGTGGACTGCCTGAGCTCAGGAGTTCAAGACCAGCCTGGCAACATGGTGAAACCCCATCTCTACTAAGATACAAAAAAATATTAGCTGGTGTGGTGATGGGTGCCTGTAATCCCAGCCACTGGGGAGGCCGAGACAGGAGAACCTCTTGAACCTGGGAGGCAGAGGTTGCAGTGAGCCAAAATTGTGATATTTGTACCCCAGCCTGGGTGAGAGTGAGAGACTCCATCTCAAAAACAAAAAATAAAAAAATAAGATGCTGGTTTGCTGATTATGTGGCTTTAGGTAAATTCTTATCCCTTTCTGGGCTTCACTAGAACAAAAGATCACTTTTCTTCTTCACTCCAGGAAATGAGGAGGATTGGAGGATTGGTTGAAGTCTGTGTAAACTCCAGGAGAAAAGTTAAGTACAGGATGGTATTATCCTTGGCACTGAGAATCCCGGAAGTGTTTTTGTACAATCAGGTCAAATGCCATTGTTCAGTTTATGTGATTACCAAAGACTCAGCTGACACAGAGTTATGGTTTGACATGGTTCCTTTGTTCCAGATAATAAACATGTGTAATGTCAATTATACTAATGTGTTTTGTTCTAGTCGAAACAAGAAGGAGGCTGATGATGAGGCTGGGACATCATACCTCATTCTCTCTGACCCGGCTCACTCTGACAACACGTTTTTCCTGTCTCTTTGTAACTGGTAATTAGGTTCTCAGCTGAGCTGTCAGGAATCTTGATAGGTTTCCCAGGCAGTCACCATCTGACAATTTACAACTTTGGGCTTTTCGCAACTGGCATGTTCCCTTCCAGGGAATGAAAGTTTCTCAATCCTATGTTCCTCCTATCATTCAAAGAGTCTGATCTGAGAGAAATGCTAGTGTTCTCAATGCATTATCTAATTCCAAAGCAGACTGTTGGGTCTCTTGGCAGTGATGGGGAAAACCTCTGTATTCATGTGTATCCTGAGCAAAAAGGGCTGCCTCTATGGTGTGATAATGGAGTGAAAGTCATCAAACCCAGAAGTCGCACGGGAGTATGGGAATTTAACATAGCCTTTCAAAAGGAGAGGAAAAAATAGTAAAAATTAGTAGAGTTGCTTTTTCTTTCTTTTCTTTTTAAAAAAAGAGGGGGCGGGGGCGGGCGCAGTGGCTCATGCCTGTAATCCCAGCACTTTGGGAGGCTGAGGCGGATGGATCACCTGAGGTCAGGAGTTCAAGACCAGCCTGGCCAACATGGCAAAAACCCATCTCTATTAAAAAAATACAAAAATTAGCTGGGTGCAGTGGCACATACCTGTAATCCCAGCTGCTAGGGAGGCTGAGCAGAAGAATGGCTTGAACCCAGGAGGCGGAGCTTCCAGTGAGCCAAGGTCACGCCCGTGCACTCCAGCCTGGGTGACAAGGGTGAAACTCTGTCTCAAAAAAAAAAAAAAAAAAAGAAAGAAATTTTAAAAATTTTGTAAAGGTGTGATAATGATACTATGGTTATGTTACAATGAAAGTCTTTGTTACAGATACATACTGAAGTATATACAGGTGAAATGTTATGATGATTTACAAGAAGTTTATTTAAAAATACTCCAGGGGCCTGGGTGAGTTGGCTTACACCTGTAATCCCAGCACTTTGGAAGGCTGAGGCGGGAAGATCACCTGAGTTCAGGAGTTGGGGACCAGCGTAGCCAACATGGTGAAACCCTGTCTCTACTAAAAATATAAAGAAAACTTAATTGAGCATGCTCTACTAAAGATACAAAAAAATTGGCTGGCATGTAAAATGCAAAAAAAAATTAGCACGCCTGTAATCCTAGCTACTCGGGAGGCAGAGGCAGGAAAATTGCTTGAACCTGGGAGTCAGAGATTGCAGTGAGCCTAGATCATGCCACCATGACCAACTAATTTTTGTATTTTTAGTAGAGATGGGGTTTCTCCATGTTGGTCAGGCTAATCTCGAACTCCTGACCTCAGGTGATCTGCCTGCCTTGGCACACCAGCCTGGGCAACAGAGTGAGACTCTGTCTCTAAAATAAATAAATAAATAACTCTAGGAGGTGTTGAGTGGTGTGATGGCTCATGTCTGTAATCCCAACACTTTGGGAGGACAAGGCAGGAAGACTGCTTGATCTCAGGAGTTCAAGACCAACCAGGAACACATAGTGAGACCCCCATCTCTACAAAAAAATATTAAAAATTAGCTGAGCATGGTGGCATGCACCTGTAGTCTTAGCTACTTGGGAGGCTGATGGAGAGGATTGTCTGAGTCCAGGAATTTGAGGCTGCAGTCAGCTATGATTGTGCCACTGCACTCCAGCCTCAGTGATAGAGGGAGACCCTGTCTCTAAAATACAAAAACAAACAAATAAAAAAACTTCAGTAGGGAGAATAAAGGTTTATGGGAGAAGAGGTAAAAGAGAATGATAAAGTGTTTATATTAGTTGAAGCTAGCTAATGGACACGTGGAACTTTATTATCTATTGCACTCCTTTTGAATATGTTTGAAATTTTCCATAAAATAATTTTTAAAATACTAGGCAAAGCCTGAATATCTTTCCACTCCTAAATGTATGAAATAACTAGAAGAGAACATTCTTGCTATAACAATTTCAGGAGAAGAGATCAGGATCGGAAGGAGCATCTTTTAAGGGGTAAATGAAGGAAGAGTACCCTGCCAGGACAGGAAGATGGAAGGAAATCTGGTTTTGAATGGTGTTGAAAAACCCAAGGAGAAACACAGTTTCAAGACGGAAGGAGTGTCAACAATGTCAAATATTGCAGATGACAGGAAGAAAATTATTAAATGACTTCACTGGACATTGCAACCACGAAGTCAGTCTTGACCTTGGCAAGAGCAATTTCAGTGGTGGTGGGAAGACAGACAACTTGGAATTCCAAGAAGCTTGGCTGTAGACAGGAGAGATAATTTTTCTTTTCTCCCCAAAGAGGAATAAACTAGGTTTTTGTTTGTTTGTTTGTTTTTTAGACAGTTTCACTCTTGTTGCCCAGGCTGGAGTGCAATGGTGCAATCTTGGCTCACTGCAACCTCCGCCTCCCAGGTTCAAGTGATTCTCCTGGCTTAGCCTCCCGAGTAGCTGGGATTACAGGCATGTGCCATCACACCTGGCTACTTTTGTATTTTTAGTAGAGACAGGGTTTCACTGTGTTGGTCAGGGTGGTCTGGAACTCTTGACCTCACGTGATCCACCTGCCTCAGCCTCCCAAAGTGCTGGGATTACAGGTGTGAGCCACTGTGCCTGGCCCAGGCATGTTTTTAGTGCTGAGGGGGAGTTGCCATTTGAGAGTGGTTGACAATATAGGTGAAAAGAGGAATGACCAACTCAAAAAGCAAGGACCCTTACTACAAGAGGTAGTATCGAGAATAAATCATATACACATCCCACTGAAGCAGATGGCTTGCTTTTCTGATCCTAACCAGTTTAATCTATTTTTTTTTTTTTTTGAAACAGAGTCTGTCTCTGTTGCCAGGCTGAAGTACAGTGGCACAATCTCTGCTCACTGCAACCTCCGCCTCCTGAGTTCAAGTGATTCCCCTGTCTCAGCCTCCTGAGTAGCTGGGACTATGGGCATGTGCAACCATGCCCAGCTAATTTTTATATTTTTAGTAGAGACGGGGTTTCTGCATGTTGGTCAGGCTTGTCTTGAACTCCTGACCTCAAGTGATCTGCCTGACTCAGCCTCCCAAAATACTGGGATTACAGACCTGAACCACCATGCCCAGACCTGGATCTTAATTTACCTTTCCAGACCCCAGTTTTCTAATTACAATGGACTACAGTGATCTCTAGTGTCCTTTTTAGTTCAAAAATCTACAACTGGGGCTGGGCGTGGTGGCTCACACCTGTAATCCAAGTACTTTGGAGGCCAAGGCAGGCAGATCACCTGAGGTCAGGAGTTCAAGACCAGCCTGACCAACATGGCGAAACCCCATCAATTAATTAATTTTTAAAAAAATCTATAATTGGCCAGGCACAATGGCTCACACCTGTAATCCCAGCATTTTGGGAGGTGGAGGTGGGCAGACTACTTGAGGTCAGGAGTTTGAGACCAGCCTGGCCAACATAGTGAAACCCGCTCTACTAAAAATACAAAAATTAGCCCAGGCAGGGTAGTGGACACCTGTAATCCTAGATACTTGGGAGGCTGAGGCAGGAGAATCATTTGAACCTGGGAGGTGGAGGTTGCAGTGAGTCAAGATTGTGCCACTGCACTCCAGCCTGTACAACAAGTGCAAAATTCTGTCTCTCTCTCTCACACACACACACCCCCCTATAATTATATGGATAACACAAATAATACATGCAGATTTCTGAAGTATGTGTATGTGTGAATATTTAGAATCAGAAAAAGAAAACTCTTCTTTGGGTATTCTACCAGATTCCTGCTAAAATTTGAAGGGGAGAATTCATTGCTTATGGTGATTTCTCCACCTAACATTAGCTAGTATGTCTACTTAGCAATCCCATTGTTACTACTTATAGAAATTTGTATTTCCTCACAATAGGAGGCAAAAACCAATAAAGTTGAGTATATGAGAGAGTATTTGTTGAGAAGGGTATATCTTAGAATTCTCAGTTCACTTTTAATTTTTTTTGAGACAGGGTTTTACTCCTGTCCCCCAGACTAGAGTGCAGTGGCACAATCTTGGCTCACTGCAACCTCTGCCTCCTGGGATCAAGCAATCCTCCCACTTCAGCTTCCCAAGTGGCTGGGACTACAGGTGCACACTACCACATCTGGCTAATTTGTATGTGTTTTGTAGAGATGGGTTTTAGCCATGTTGCCCAGGCTGGTCTTGAACGGCTGGGCTCAAGTGACCCACCCACCTCAGCCTCCCAAAGTGCTGGGATTACAGGTGTGAGCCCCCACACCCTGCTGGAATTCCAAGTTTAGAAACTAGGAATTTGGGAGGCCAAGATGGGAGGATGGCTTAAACCCAGGAGTTTGAGGCTGCATTGAGTTATGATTGTGTCATTGTACTCCAGCCCCAGAAACAGAGAGAGACCCTGACTCCTCTTTTTTTAAAAAAAAGTCAAGCATGATGGCTCATGCTTACAAACCTGGCACTTTGGGAGGCCAAGGCTGGAGGATTGCTTGAGCTGGGAGTTCGAGACCAGCCTGGGCACCATATTGAGACCTTGTCTCTACAAAACATTAAAAATTAGCCAGGCATGATGGCATGTGCCTATAGTCCCAGCTACTCTGGAGGCCAAGGTGGGAGGATTGCTTGAACCAGGGCAGTTGAGGCTACAGTGAGCTGTGATTGTGCCACTGTACTTCAGCCTAGGTGACAGAGTAAGACCCTGTCTCAAAAAAAGAAAAAATTAAATTAAATTACCCAAGCACAGTGGCTCATACCTATAATCCCAGTTACTTGCGTGGCAGAGGCAGGAGGATTGCTTAGCTCAGGAGTTCAAGGCTGCAGTGAGCTCTGATTACCACTGCACTTTAGCCTGGGCAACAGAGCAAGTTCCTGTCTCAGGAAAAAAAAAAAAAAAAAAAAGAAAGAAAGAAAGAAAGAAAAAAGAAACTAGAGGAGAGGTACTCCACGGCACAGATAATCATCAAATAAGTAAATTAATATGTCACTGGAAGCCATTTCAGTGTATCCTGGAATGTTATCAGTGTGTCCATAGATTTTCCGTTTAGGTGACCAGCCTGGCCAACATGGTGAAACCCTGCCTCTACTAAAAATACAAAAATTAGCTGGATGTGGTGGCACATGACTGTAACCCCAGCTACTTGGGAGATTGAAGCATGAGATTCTCTGGACAACAAGCAAAACCCCATCTCTACAAAAAATATAAAAATTAGCCAGGCAAAAAGTAGCCAGGTGTTTACCTGTGGTCCCAGCTACTTCGGAGGTAGAGGTGGGAAGATCACTTGAGCCAGGGAGGTCAGCAGAGTGAGAGCCTATTTCAAAAAAATTACAGTAAAATATACATAACATGTGCCATTTTATCACCTCCTTTGAGAATCAAAACAAAACAAAACAATTTTACCATTTTAACCATTTTTTAAGTATATAGTTCAGTGGCATTAAGTATATTCACATTGTTGGTCAATGATCACCACCATCTATTTCCAGAACTTTTTTCATCTTCCAAAACTGAAACTCTGAGCCCACTAAACAACTCCCATTTCTCTCATACCCCAGCTCTGGTAAACACCTAACCACCATTCTTTTTTTCTTTCTTTTTTTTTTCAAACAAGGTCTCACTTTGTCGCCCAGGCTGGAGTGAAGGTGGCATGATCTTGGCCCATTGTGACCTCTGCCTCCTGGGTTCAAGCGATTCTCCTGCCTCCTCCTCAGCCACCTGAGTGGCTAGGATTACAGGAGCTTGCCACCACTCTCAGCTAATTTTTTTTTCCTTTTTTTTGTGAAGAGTGGAGTCTTGCTATATTGCTCAGGCAGGTCTCGAAGTTCTGGGCTCAAGGTATCCTCCCACCTCTGCCTCCCTAAAAGCTGGGATTACAGGCATGAGCCACCACACCCAGCCACTCCTGGCAAATTTTTATTTTTTTAGTAGAGATGGGGTTTTGCCATATTGGCCAGGCTGGTCTTGAACTCCTGACCTCAAGTGATCTGCCTTGCCTCAGCCTCCCAAAGTGCTAGGATTACATACATGAGCCACCACACCTGGCCTTCTACTTTCTACATCTATGAATTCAACCACTTCAGGTACTTCTTATAAGTAGAATCACACAAAATTTGTCCTTTTGTGACTCACTAACTTCAGTTAGCATAACATATTCAGAGTTCATTTAGGTTGTAGCATGTGTCAGAATTCCCTTTCTTTTTTAAGGCCAAGTAATATTCACCTAACCCTTACTTAACAGGAAAAAATAACATAATGAAACCAATTTGTATTTTGAAACCTTGTAACAAAATGACATTGAAAGAAACAATGTTATTCCAGGACCTGTAGTATGTCATTTTGCTGAAAGTTGCAGTTTCCAAGGACCTACTATAGACAACATTGAGAGCTTAGTGTATATATCACATTTTATTTATCCCCTCCTCTACTGTTGGACACTTGAGCTGCTTCCACCTTTTGGCTATTGTGAATAATGGTGCTGTGAACATGGGTGGACAAGTATCTGTTGAGTCCCTGCTTTCTAGTTTTGGGGGTTGAGTTTTTTATTTTATTTTACTGTTTTTAAGACCGGGTCTTGCTCTGTCACCCAGGCTGGAGTGCAGTGGCATAATCATGGCTCACTGCATCCTCAACCTACTGGACTCAACTGATCTTCCCACCTCAGCCTTCCTAGTTACTGGGTTTACAGGTGCAGTCCACCACTCCTGGCTAATTCTTATATTTTTTTGTGGAGATGGGTTTTTGCCATGTTGCCCAGGCTGGTCTCAAACTCCTGGGCTCAAGCAATATGCCAGCCTTGGCCTTCCAGAGTGCTGGGATTATAGGCATGAGCCACTGTGCCTGCCTGTGGGCTTTTAAAACAAACAAAAAAGCAGGCTTGGTGCAGTGGCTCACACCTATAATTCTAGCACTTTGGGAGGCTGAGGTGGGAGGATTGCTTGAGGCCAGGAGACCAATCTGGCCAATATAGCAAGACCATCTCTATTTTTTTTTTTTTTTTTTTTGAGACAGAGTCTCACTCTGTCACCCAGGCTGGAGTGCAGTGACATGATCTCAGCTCCCTGCAACCTCTGCCTCCTGGGTTCAAGCAGTTCTCCTGCCTAGCCTCCCAGGTAGCTAGGACTACAGGCACACGCTGCCACGCCCAACTAATTTTTTTTTTTTTTATTTTAAAGATGTGGTTTCACTGTGTTGCCCAGGCTGGTCTCGAACTCCTGAGCTCAGGCAATCCGCCCGCCTCGGCCTCCCAAGGTGCTGGGATTATAGTCGTGAGTCACTGCCCCTGGCCTTTCTTTTCTGAGATGGAGTCTTGCTCTGTTGCCTATCTCACTCAAACATTTCTACAGAAGGATGCCTGACAGAAGTGTGGTTTTACAGGCTGGAAAATAAAAGCTGATCATGTACAGAGTTGCTTCTTGAGCTCTACATTCTCATATAATGGGATCCATTTTGTGAAAATCTTTTTAAAATGCCAATCCTTTTAAAATGCCTGCACATGAAGGCAGCAGATTCTTCCATTTTAACCCACAAGAATAGATAAATACTGGGCCAAGGTACCCAACAGTTGGTAGAATACAATTCAATATGAGAAAGTCCTGACCTAAAAACCTTTGAGTATCAAGTGTCTATCAGATAAGCAGCTGCAGCAAGCCATTAATAAGTTAAAGCAGTCACCTCAGAGTCCAAAAGAAATCCAGCCCTGAAGAAATAAAGCAGTGGATGGAAAAGCAGTACAGTACAGCAGTGGTTAAAAACATTGACTTTGGGTTGGGCACAGTGGCTCACGCCTGTAATCTCAGCTACTCAGGAGGCAGAGGTATGAGAATTGCTTGAACCCAGGAGGCCGAAGTTGCAGTGAGTTGAGATTGTACCACTTCACTCTAGCCCGGGCAACATGGTGAGACTCAGTCTCAAAAAAAAAAAAAAGACATTGACTCTGGAGTTCCACCTCCATTGCTTACTAATGTCAGTGTCTACGCCTTTTGTGTCATTCTCATAACCAAGCTGAGGATTCCTTTCTTTATCTGTAAAATGGGGTTAAAATTACCTTCTTCAGAGGGTTGCGTGAAGATTCAGTAGGTAAGATTAGGTAACATGTAAGTTGCTTAGCACCATGTCTAGTCCATGGAAGTGTGTTTGTTTTTTTTGTTTTTTGAAACGGAGTTTCATTTTTGTTGCCCAGGCTGGAGTGCAGTGGCTCGATCTCAGCTCACTGCAACCTCCACCTCCTAGGTTCAAGTGACTCTCCTGCCTCAGCCTCCCGAACAGTTGGCATTACAGGCGTGCACCAACATGCCTAGCTAATTTTTGTATTTTTAGTAGAGATGGGGGGGGTTCTCCATGTTGGCCAGGCTGGTCTCAAACTCCCAACCTCAGGTGATTCACCCACCTTGGCCTCCTGAAGTGCTGGGGAAACAGGTGTGAGCCACCGTGCCTGACTGGAAAATGCTTTAAAGTGTTAGCTATTACTGTGTATGTGTAAGGAGGTAAATATTTATCCCACTGCTCTGACACTACCCTCTGGCAGGCATCCCATGATCAGTGCATCACGATTATGATTGTCTGGGACATCTGTGACTGTGGGAAGGGTTGGGCAGCATGTTTGTGGACTGAGAGGTTTTTGGAATGTATCTTCAGGACCAATTGGTGATTTTGTTATGCCCTTTGCTTTGGCTGACATCTACCAGGATTTAAAAAAATCCACATGAATTCTCAACAGATTTCTGCTGCACAGCATATGAAACACAAACAGCTGGCAATCAAAACATAAAATAAATTAATATTTTATTAGCTTGGGATTTTTTTTAGGTTTCCTCTTTGGACTTCTCTTTGCTAAAGAGAAGTAATAGACTAGAAAGAAGTCTTTTGGGGCCAGGTGCAGTGGCTCATGCATATAATACCAGGACTTTGGCAAGCCAAGGCAGGAGGATCGCTTACGGCTAGAGTCCGAGACCCACCTGGGCAACATGGCAAGACCCTGTCTCTACAAAAAATAAAAATAAAAATAAAAAAATTAGCTGGACATGGGGGTGTGTGACTGTAAGTCCCAGCTACTTGGGAGGCTGAAGTTGGAGAATCCCTTGAGCTCAGGAGTTCAAAGCTACAGTGAGCTATGATCCACACTGTACTTCAGCCTGAGTGACAGAGCAAGACTCTGTCTAAAAAAAAAAGTCATGTGGTTGAAAGTGACAATTCAAATCAGCTTAAGGGTGGTAAAAAAGACATATATTAGGCCCTGTAACTGAAAAATCAGTGCCGCAGGAGCTTAAAGAGTTTTGTTACGTGTTTTACTCTGTCTCCCCCTTTTCTGTCTCTCCACACACCATACCCAGCTCCCAATCCCTGGGCATTTTTCTCTATAGATTAGGTTTTGTTACAAAGTTGTGTGTCCACATTGGGGTGAGGGGTTTAGCTGGTGAACTGGGGACTCGAGTATTGGCTGCTGCCACCTAGTTTAATACATCCCAACACTGAATGCTGCCATTGATACTGTTTACACATGGGAAATGAACCAGGGAAATTTCTAATATCTGTTTTAATCAAATGCTTCCTTTGGCCAGGCACAGTGGCTCATGCCTGTATTCCTAACACTTGGGAAGCCAAGGTGGGCAGATCATTTGAGGCCAGGAGTTCGAGACAAGCCTGACCAACATGGCAAAACCCCTTCTCTATTAAAAATATGAAAATTAGCTTTGCATGGTGGTGCATCCCTGTAATCCCAACTATCAGGAGGCTGAGGCATGAGAATTGCTTGAACCCGGGAGGCAAAGGTTGTGGTGAGCTGAGATCATGCCACTGCACTCCAGTTTGGGCAACATAGTGATCTTCTGTCTCAAAAAAAAAAAAAAAAAAATCAAATGCTTCCTTTACTGACATGTTGTATTATACTCATTAGAGACAGTGAGTGTCTCAAAGTTCAGGTTTTACACAACCATTTAAGCTTGCCTATGGTGACCTTTCCTATATAACCTGCTCTCTCCTACCCACTGCCCAGAAACCCCTGAAGAGGGGACAGAGGTCTGGCCTGGTTATCAAATGGCGCTATATAAATGGTTATCATGAAACTTGTCCTTTATTTCTCCTCTTCATAAATTTACTCCACACAAAAACGTTAGAATATTGAAATGTAGAATTTGAAGGCATTTGAGATTTTGTGAGGATGAGCAGATCAGAACTTGGAGGAGCTTATGAACCATAGACATGCTTTATAAGCAATTTAAGCAGGCTTCACATAGATCATACTGAGGAAAGCTTGGATCTTGGTAGTTTATTTTATGCAACAGAGGGATCCTGGATGAAGGAGATGGGGTCTGTGTGGGAGGAATTTCTGTAGAAAGTCTAGATCTATATCATCCCAGTTTATGACTCCATAGGCAAAGCAAAGCTTCTTGCTCTCACATAGCAGTATATAAAATCCAAATAAACATCTCTGTGTGGTCCAGCTTGGGCTCTGTGTCATGTGCCCTTCCCTGCCCTAGTTGCTTCACCAAGCGGTGAGATATTTCGGTTGCCCATGCTGTGATGGTGCCCACCTGTAGCAAGAGGCCCAGAGTGACAGCCCCACAAGAGCTCCACAGAACAATGGAGAGGAAAATCCTCTAAGAACTACAGAGTACTGTTTTTTTTTTTTTTTTTTTTTTTTAGACAGGATCTCTCTTTGTCAACCAGGCTTGAGTGCAGTGACATAAATAGGGTTCAGTGCAGCCTTCACCTCCCAGACTCAATGTTTCTTCCATCTCAGCCTCCTAGTAGCTGGGACTATAGTTGCATACCAGCATACCCAGCTAATTTTTGTAATTTTTGTAGAGGCAGATTTTCCTCATGTTGACCAGGCTGGTTTCAAACTCCTGAGCTCAAGCAATCCACACACCTTGGCTTCCCAAAGTCTTGGGATTACAAGCGTGAACCAGCATACCTGGCCACAGGGAACTTTTGCCAGACGAAGGAGAAATTCTGGACAGACAAGACGGCAGATGTTCACTACCAGTGGAATAGAACTGTACTGAGGGTACCTGATACGGTTTCGTGGGGATGCTAGCTAGAGTAGAATATATTAGTACTTGTGGTCAGGTGAAAGAAAGCAGCTACCATCTGGATACAATTGAACTTTCATATACATGCCACTTTTGATCTTCACTGTAAGTCTGAGACATGGGTAGATCATACTCATTTTACAGTATATACTTTTGGGAGTCAAGAGACACAGAGAAGTATAGCAGAAAACACATCGTTTACATGACAGGACCAGGTATAACTCTAGCATGTACATCACTTTGGGAAGTAAGTGACTTCCAGACACTCTTAGAACCTTGGACAATCCTGGCTGGGTGTGGTGGCTCACGCCTGTAATCCCAGCAGTTTGGGAGGCGGGCAGATCATGAGGTCAAGAGATCAAGACCATCCTGGCCAACATGGTGAAACCCCATCTCTACTAAAAAATACAAAAATTAGCTGGGCGTGGTGGTGCATGCCTGTAATCCCAGCTACTCAGGAGGCTGAGGCAGAAGAATCACTTGAACCCAGGAGGCGGAGGTTGCAGTGAGCCGAGATCTCACCACCATATACCAGCCTGGCAACAGACTGAGACTCTGTCTCAAAAAAAAAACCAAAGAAACAAACAAACAAAAAACCTTAGACAATCCTGAAAACATCTAACGTGTAAGAATCCAGAAATTCCCATCAGCCAGGCACATAGGGCCAAAGTGACAGCAACTTTCAGAGAACTCTAGCATGTGTGTACATCTTTTCCTACAGTTCTCAATCACACTAAGCTTTGCAGTAGCTGTTCTTTCATACACTCCAGGCAAACAGCTTTCATTCACTCACTTTTCTTGATATCTCCCACACCTAACCCAATTTCTGACACATAGCAGAAAATGTTTGCAGAATTATTGAACTGATAGCAAACATTTGTTGAACGTCATTATGTACATTATGCTAAGTTTGTGGACATAGATATAAATAAGACAAACATTCATATACTTGTGGAAATCACAGCCTGGTGGGAAAGGCTAACAAACAGTTCTGTGTGAGGACTATTTGGTTGCAAACAATAGAGAACCAGACCCAACGTAGCTTAAGAAACACGGGAATGTTTTGGTACACACATGCTAAAAAGTCCAGGATTAGGATTGACTTCAGACAGTTAGTTCCAGAGCTTCAGTGATCCGGTTTTATCTTGAGAATGCGTTTTCCACCGAATTGCCTTTGTTCTGGGGCTTCAAAGCAAAAGGCAACAGCAATTTCAGTCCTTATATACTCTCAAGGTAATAGAATGTAGTGGCTCTGAGAATTACTTAAACCTGGAAGGCGGAGGTTGCAGTGAGCCAAGATCATGACACTTCACTCCAGCCTGGGTGAGAGAGTAAGACTCTATCTCAACACAAAAACAAAAACAAAAACAAGAATATAGTGGCTCAGGGTAAAAGCTGAGTTTGACAACTGGCTTTACCACAAACTGGCAATAAGAACTTTGACAACTTGCCAGGCATGGTGGCTCATGTCTGTAATCCCAGTACTTTGGGAGGCTGAGGTGGGCAGATCACCTAAGATAGGGAGTTTGAGACCAACCTAACCAACATGGAGAAACCTCATTGCTACCAAAAATCCAAAAAATTAGCTGGGTGTGGTGGCGCATCCCTGTAATCCCAGCTACTTGGGAGGCTGAGGCAGGAGAATTGCTTGAACCTGGGAGGCAGAGGTTGTGTGGTAAGCCAAGATCATGCCATTGCACTCCAGCCTGGGCAACAAGAGGGAAACTCCATCTCAAAAAAAAAAAAAAAGAGCTTTGACAAGTTAATCAAAATTCTCTGTGCCTCGGCTCAGTTCTACTATTTCTTTCTTTTTTTCCTTTTTTTTTTTTTTTTTGAGACAGAGTCTCACTCTGTTGCCCAGGCTGGAGTGCAACGGTGCGATCTTGGCTCACAGCAACCTCTGCCTCCCGAGTTCAAGCGATTCTCTTGCCTCAGCCTCCCGAGTAGCTGGGATTACAGGCATGTACCATCACGCCCGACTAATTTTTTTGTATTTTTAGTAGAGATGGGGTTTCACCATGTTGTTAAGCAGGTCTCGAACTCCTGACCTCGTGATCTGCCACCTCGGCCTCCCAAAGTGCTGGGATTACAGGCGTGAGCCACCGTGCCCGGCCAGAACCACGATTTTTTTATGACTGCACTTTGGGTACACTTTTAGGTTTGTGAATAAGTACTGAAGGGGTGTTCCCTAAAAAAAAAAGAAAAATTTTTGAGATGAAAGAATATAAACTCTACTTCTTCTCTGCATAGAAAGAACTCTTCCGTTTGTTTGCTGCTCTTGTTCCAAAACTTCTCATTACTCAACCTACTAAACCCACAGTCACTTTTCAAGAAGTTTTATCTCTTTTCTACCATTACCAATACATAGAGTGGCTTAGATCTGTATTTCCAAGTCTTACTGTCGTTCCAAAAATTACTATAAACTATTAGAATCTCAAAAACTCAACTGCATACTGATTACGCTGCCCAGTGTACCTCTGAATTCCACGGGGGAGGGCGTGTCGAACCAAGTTGTGTAGGAACGGGATATTCCACACGACGGGGCAAACTTATCAGTAGCGGGCGGATGCTTTGGGTATGGGAAGAGGGAAGGAAAGGGAGTGCAGATAAGCTCTTCTTCTTGAGATCTCCGGGGTGAAATGAATGCACCTGACGCCCGCGTGGCAATGAGCAGCTCAGCGAACTCAGTGAGGCCATGCTGGACAGAGGCTGGGACTCGGGGCCACCCAGACGACTCCGCCCGTAGCAAGCGTTGCGCGATCCTGTGGGGGCGCGCGCGCATGCAGTCGTGTCTCGCGCAGGGTCTGGCCTGTCAGGCGGGAAATCTCGCGAGATCGGAGACGAGGGATGACGGTCGGGAGGAGGGGAGTGGTGTCGGGGAAGGGGGGGAACCTGGGCAGCGGCCGGGCTCTGTGGCTTCAGGGCTCGGGGAGAGAGAGGGAGGGTGGCAAAGAGAGTGAGTCGGTGCCGCCGCCTGCCTGAGGAGAGAGGAGGGGGTCCCGCTCGCCCTGCGCCCTTCGCGGGCCGAGAGCACTAGGCACTCGCGAACATCTGAGGCCTCCCGGCCCCGGGGGACCCCGCCCCGCCGTCCGCCGGCCGGCCCGCGGCCTCTCTTCCCTTTGTGAGCGCCCCCTTCCCAGGGGTGGTGGTGGTGGCGGAGGGCTGCGCGTGGGCCCGCCCGCCGAGGGGCCGCGGCGGGGGACCGAGAGGGCCTCGGCTGTGTGAGGACAAGAGGCGGCCGAGGCCCAGGCCGGTTCCCCCGAGGCGGCGGCGGCGACGGCTCCCGGCACTTCCCCGCGCCATCTTAACTGAGCCCAAGAGCTGAGGGCGCCTCCTCGACCCCGGTCGTCCCCTCGCCCCCCCCCCGCCCCTTGTTGCAGAGCTTGGGCTTGGCGGCTCGTTGGGGCTCCGGGGGGGGGGCGGGCGGCGGTCTGTCGCCGGGCCCCCTCCTCCTCCTCACTCCTCGCCCTCCAGGGTAGCAGCTACTGGAGCGCTGCAGGGGGCTGCGCCTGCCTGCTCTGCCCCAGACCTGTCGGCGAAAGGGTAAGGGCACCTCTGCTTTGGGAAAGGGAGATATGGAGGGGGGCGGGGAAATTCGGCCCACTGGGGCCTGTGTGTGGAAGAAGGGATGTGGGGGTGGGGTGGGGGAGGGAGACAAGGAGGGTCTGTGATTCTGTGGGTGGGGTGAAGAAGCTGGTGAGCTGGGCGCCCTTCCCGTTTTAAGGGGCGAGAGCAATTCCATTCCTTTTTCCTGAGGGTCACCGGAAGGGGTGGTGGAAGGGGATGTTTCGAGGAAGGTGTGGCCCTCACTGGGAGACTGGGTTGATGTGCACCCCGGTTTAAAGGCACGAGGTCCCTTTCCCTTCTGGTCCTGCTCCTCCCGCTCCTTCTCCTTTGTAGTGTCTATGGATTCTTGGGAAGGGAGACTGCTCTGGGTGGCTTGCTGGGTGTATTCCACCCCCCAGCACAGGAAATCTATACCCCTCTTCTGTAGGGGTGATGGAAGCGTTTCTCTCCCCCTACCCTTCCCCCTTCCTTATCCTCTAGTCTACTGCAATGCTGCAGAAGTCCAAGGCAGTTTCTTCATACACAGACCCATGTATACACAGAAGGGAGGGGGAGCAGGAGAGGGAAGTAATGGCGCTTCCCTTGAAAAGGTTACTCTTTTTCCTTTGGTTTTAAATTCATGACAGTACCGTTTTAATACTCTTTCACTGAGATCTGTCCATGGGAAGTGTGTCTGTATCTATTCCTGGTGTTATTGTTGGGGGATATGGCCTTTCGAGAGGAACCCCGCTCATGTTAGAACAGTTTTGATGTCTTTTTAAGAGATGTCTGGATTGACATTTTTTTGTGAGCAGGTTGGATTTTCGTTAGAATTCAAATAAAATAATTTTGTACCTCCTCATCCTCATTTCCCTTCTTTTTTTTCTATGACTTTTGTAGTTCATCAAGAATTACTGGCCGGGCGTAGTGGCTCACGCCTGTAATCCCAGCACTTTGGGAGGCTGAGGTGGGTGGATCACGAGGTCCAGGAGATCGAGACCATCCTGGCTAACTCGGTGAAACCCCGTCTCTACTAAAAATACAAAAAATTAGCCGGGCGTGGTGGCACTCGCCTGTAGTCCCAGCTGCTAGGGAGGCTGAGGCAGGAGAATTGCTTGAATCTGGGAGTTGGAGGTTGCAGTGAGCTGAGATCGTGTCATTGCACTCCAGCCTGGGCGACAGAGTGAGACTCCGTCTCAAAAAAAAAAAACAAAAAACAAAAAACAAACGATTGTTACATACAGACATGCTGTCTGATGAACATTTCTCCCTAAGCTGTGAATTTTTAGGGTTAATACTGTTTTGTATAATATTGAAATTGGAATTTTCTGAAAATGGTTAGGTTACAAACCTTTCTGTAGCTGATGCTTTGTTTTTATTAATCTGCCTAATTATTCTGTAATCTATTTTCTGTAGTCAGTCATTTTTTCACTTCTTTTGCTTCCTATCATGTTTGTCTGAAAATCTTATCTGGTTTACAGTACTACTTGTTGGTTTTGTCCTTAATTGACTAGAAATAAATAAAAATTTAAACATTCTGGAAATGTGCTGCCAAGTGCTTTTTGTGACCAAAGAGTAGTTTTCAAGTCTCCATGTACTGATGATACGTTTTTTTTCTTTTTAAGTGTTTAGTAAATACTGGTGATGTGATTTCGAAATGTTCCGCATATCACTATTAATAGAATTAAATAATTTTTTTCACAAAGTGAGGAAGAAGACTAAAATATGTACAGATAATGGGTTGTTTTTTGTGTATTTAGTGTTTTAAGCTCTACTTAGTTACTTATTTTTAAATACCTCCAAATGCCATCTACGTTTTATGTTGTCATTAAATGTTGTCCAGTAGAGCTTTTTTGATGTGTTTGTTGCATTCTGAAACCTGTTTTAAGATAGGGATATAAAGATGTTAGTAGCAGCGCTGGGTACTAACTTAGTTTCTGTCATTTTATATCATGATTTTGATGTAGGAGACATGGTATGTTAAATACATTTTATTATGTTTTTTTCTCAGAATATGGAATTCTCTTTGCTTTCTTTATTCCCTTTTAATGGTCATCTCAATTCATTGAACTGAAATAACAGTATTCGTTTGAGCATTTATTTCATGGGACAAAGCTGCATGTTGTTGATATGTAGAGTTTTCTCCTTTATGGCAAATTATGCCAGGAAATCTAATTCTCCATTATTATGGCTTGTTGATAATTGATTCATATATACTAGCATGTGTTGATCCAAGTGTACTGCTCAGTAGAGTGACTGCTTTTACCTTGGTAAGTTGTAGGCAGAGCAGATTTATCAGTAAAGGCTACAAAACTTAAAGGATTTACATAGGGTGTAGGTTAACTATTTACTTGCTTTGTTTCATCATGCTATAACTAAGGAGTACTCTTTAAGACAATTGAAAAAAAAAAACAACCTCTTTCATAGCTGGTAGAAATGTTGCCTAAAAGTGGAAAAGTATATTCATGATCAATTAGATAAATAGATTATTAAGGAAAAATTGCCTAAGGGTTATTTCAGATGACCTCTGATGCCACAGAAAGAAAATGCTGAGAGCTAATAGTCTGAGTTGATTACAGATTAGTATGGCACTTCTTATGTTTCTAAATAGTTCATCTACAAAATGGCAGTGTACATCACTTCCTGTTCTTTCACAACTGGCTCTTTCACTGGATTCTCTTTTAATGACTTAATTTTTGGCATTCTGATATCTGATTTGTTAATTTGGTTATAATTCTCATGTTTTAAAGGTGGCAGAATTTCTGAGAATCAGCTGGATTTAAAGACTTTTAGTTTAAGATTATTTTGATGGTAACAAAACATTGCTTCCAAACTAAAGGATAGTATTGCAAATGAATTTAAACTCTGAGAGGTTTTAAAGAAATACAGCAGTGTACAGGATCAAAAATATGAGTACACTGAATAGAAGATAATTATCATGTTTTTTTATAATGTTGATTTTGGGGAAAGTGTGGATATGGCACATTATTGAATGGGTGTTGATATAAAATAAGCTTTCTGTGTAACAAGGTATATACATGATATTTGGTCCCATGTTATGATGCCATTTTAACAATAAGAAAGCAGCTCATTAGTTACAGGATACTAGAAAGACTGGATGCTCATAACTAACCATAAGAGTATGGTTTATATTAAGAATTTGCCAGTTCTTAGTAGACATGAATATGTAGTAAATCCAGAAGTTATCTAGGGCTCAGTTGTTGGCATTGAAATTAGAGTTGAGATTAATCTGTCTTTCCTGTTTTTCACCTGGAAATAATTCTGTGTTTTGCATCTTATTTGTATGTTAAAATCACTTAATTTTTCATTTGTATCTCGGTTTCAGTATCAGTAATTTCTGTTACTTATAACAATTAATGGTACTCATTCAAATTTAATCTTTTAGAAATTAGGAACATTTTTGGTACATGTTAGCTGAGGGCTGCCGTTTTGTTGAGGATCATATGTGAACGAATCCCTTCAAAAAAGTGTTATTTCTGGGCTGGGCAAAGTGGCTCATACTTGTAATCCCAGCACTTTGGGAGGCTGAGGTGGGAGGGTTGCTTGAGGCCAGGAGTTCAAGAGCAGCCTGGGCAGCATAGTACGACCCTACCTCTACAAATTTTTTTTTTAATTAGCAGGGGCTAGGTGTGGTGGTTTATGTCTATTATCCCAGCATGCTAGGGCGCTGAGGCAGGGGATCACTTGAACCTAGGAGTTTGAGGCCAGTCTAGGCAACATAGTGAGAATATTAATGGGACATGAAAAATGAAAATATTAGTGGGGCATGATGGTGCGTGCTTGTTCTAGCTACCTGGGAGGCTGAGGTGGGAGGATTGCTTGAGCCCAGAAGATGGAAGCTGCAGTGAGTTGTGATCATGCCACTGCAGTCTAGCCTGGGCAACAGAGTGAGACTGTCTAAAAACAAAGCAAAAGCCCGTGTGGTGGCTCACACCTGTAATTCCAGCACTTTGGGAGGCCAAGGTGGGCGGATCACCTGAGGTGAAGAGTTTGAAACCAGCCTGGCCAACATAGTGAAACTCCATCTCTACCAAAAATAAAACAAATTAGCTTAGCATGGTGGTGGGTAATCCCAGTTACTGGGGAGATTGAGGCAGGAGAATCGCTTGAACCCAGGAGGTGGGGGTTGCAGTGAGCTGGTATCTTGAGACTGCCCTACTACAGCCTGGAGTGGCCCCTGCCCTACAGAGCGAGACTCCATCTGAAAACAAAATGAAACAAATTGAAAAGTTATTTTTCTAGTAAAGTTTTGCATAAGATTGAGATGTTCATTAAGCAGAGTGCCAACATATGCTTATCTGCCTTTAGGTATGTGTGCCTTTTTTTTTAAATTTGAGACAGAGTTTTTACTCTGTCATCCAGGTTGGAGTGCAATAGGGCAGTCACATCTCATTGCAGCTTCAGCCTCCTGGGTTCAAGTGCTCCTCCCACGCCAGCTCCCCAAGAAGATGGCACTACAGGTGCATGCCACCATGTCTGGCTAATTTTTTTTTTTTTTTTGTAGAGATGGGGTTTTGCCATGTTGCCCAGGCTGATCTTGAACTCCTCAGCTCCAGCGATCTGCCTGCTTTGGCCTCCCAAAGTGGTGGGATTACATACATGAGCCACTGCACCTGCCTGATTTCTATACTTATTATTAATGGCTGGATTTTAAAAATTATTCTTCAGGTTTTCCTATTATAAAATGTGAGAGGATACAACCTGTATTAGTTTATTCCATTATATTCCATTTTCAAGTTAAAGTATTTTAGTTTTTAATAATACAAATTGATGTTTAATTTCATTAAAGATGTCTCATACCCTCTAAAAATCTACGTGAAGTAAAAAGTTGTGTGGAGGGACTAGCAACAGTTATTTTCCCTTGGGATGCTTCTGTCATCATTTGGTAACAGTTATTTCTTTATCAGTCTATTCTGTTTGTGCCAGAAGCAGACTTTTTGTTCTAAAATACAGTCTAAGGCTGTACCTTCTTGATAACAAAATTAAGTAGCCTATAGAAGTTGGAAGAGTGTTTAAAATGTTAAGTACCTGGCATGTAAATAAAGCAAGTAAAAGTACAAATCATTAAGTACCTTGCATAATAGATATATTACAGCCTGCTAAAAGTGCCAGTGACAGTTATGCTGTAGGTTATTATTTAAATATAACGACATTTAATTACCTTCTAACTTATCTTTAAAGCTGAGAAGGAGCTAATTTTTCCTTCTGATAAAATTATTCCACCAAATAGTTTTATGCAGGTTTAGAAGTAGATGAATTACTACAATGTTCAGAAAGATATTCAAAGTTTAGTTTCTGAGAAATATAATCAAGTAATGGGATGGAACAAAACTTGCTGGTTTGCAGCTACCAATACGCTTACTATACATTAATGTCGGCCAGGCGTGGAGGCTCACGCCTGTAATCCTAGCACTTTGGGAGACCCAGGCAGGTGGATCACTTGAGGTCAGGAGTTTGAGACGAGCCTGGCCAGCGTGGCAGAACTCCATCTCTGCTAAAAATACAAAAAATTAGCCGGGTATAGTGGTGTGTACCTATAATCCCAGCTACTCAGGGGTCTGAGGCAAGAGAATCGCTGGAACCTGGGAGGTGGAGGTTGCAGTGAGCCAAGATTGCACCACTGCATTCTATTCAGCGCAACAGAGCAAAACTCGGTCTCAAAAAAAAAAAAAAAAAAAGGCTGGGTGCAGTGGCTCATGCCTGTAATCTCAGCACTTTGGGAGGCCAAGGTGGGTGGGTCAGCTGAAGTCAAGAGTTTGAGACCAGCCTGGCCAAAATGGCAAAAACCCGTCTCTACTAAAAATATAGTAATTAGCTGGGCATGGTGGCACACGTCTGTAGTCCCAGCTACACGAAAGGCTGAAGCAGAAGAATTGTTTGAACCTGGGAGGCGGAGGTTGCAGTGAGCTGAGATCCTACCACTGCACTCCAGCGTGTGTGACAGAGAGACTTGGACTCAAAAAAAAAAAAAATGCTAAGTGCAGTGACTCACGCCTGTAATCCCAGCACTTTGGGAGGCTGAGACAGGTGGATCATGAGGTCAGGAGTTTGAGACCAGCCTGGCCAGCATGGTGAAACCCTGTCTCTACTAAAAATACAATAAATTAGCCAGATGTGGTAGCTTGTGCCTGTAGTCCCAGCTACTCGGGATGCTGAGGCAGAATTGCTTGAACCCTGCAGGCGGTGGTTGCAGTGAGCCAAGATCACACCACTGCACTCTAGCCTGGGCGACAGAGCGAGACTCTGTCTCAAAAAAAAAAAAAGTATATATATGTCACCATTTACTATTGGAAATGTGTAACTACAGTTTTTGTTTTGTTTTGTTTTGTTTTTTAGACAGGGTCTTGCTCTGACACCCAGGTTGGAGTGCAGTGGCACAGTCATGCCTCACAGCAGCCTCTACCTTCTGAGCTCAGAGCCATAAGTAGCTGGGACTATAGGCCTGTGCTACCATGCCTGGCTTATTTTTAAGTTTTTTGTAAAAATGGGTTCTCTGTGTTGCCCAACTCTCTCAAACTCATGGGCTAAGGCAATCCTACCTCCTCAGTCTCCTCAAAAGCTGGGATTACAAGCATGAGCCATAGTCCCAGGCCTGTGGTAACTTCTTCATTTAACTATTTATGCCTCAGTTTCTTTTCTTTTCTTTCTTTCTTTTTTTTTTTTTTGAGAGAATTTTCGCTTGTTGCCTAGGCTGGAGTGCAAATGGTGTGATCTCAGCTCACTGCAACATCCGTCTCCCGGGTTCAAGCGATACTTCTGCCTCAGCCTCCCAAGTAGCTGGGATTACAGGCATGTGCCACCACGCCTGGCTAATTTTTTTGTATTATTAGTAAAGATGGGGTTTCACCGCATGGCAAGGCTGGTCTTGAAATCCTGACCTCAGGTGATCCACTTGCCTCAGCCTCCCAAAGTGCCGGGATTACAGGCGTGAGCCACCGTGCCCTTTAATGTGAAGATAGTATATACTGGGTTTAAATAGGATAATGCTTGCTAAGTACTTACTGCCCGATATATACTAATACTCGATAAATTGTTGGCTATCACATACTAGCTGCCTAATAAATATACATTTTTATGAGTACATAAGAGTCTTTCTTTTTTGAGACAGGGTCTCACTCCTGTCGCCCAGGCTGGAGTGCAGTGGCATGATCTTGGCTCACTGCAGCCTTGACCTCCCAGGCTCAAGTGATCTACCCACCTCTGCCCCTGCAAGTAGCTAGGACTGCAGGCAAATGACACCACATGGCTAATTTTTGTATTTTTTGTAGAGATGGGGCTTTGCTGTATTGCCCAGGCTGGTATCAAACTCTTGAGCTTAAGTGATTCCACCTGCCTTGGCCTCCCAAAGTGCTGGGATATTTAAGGATGAGTTGCATTATATAATTTTGATTGGATTTATATGTTTGGAGTCTGACGTTTTTGAAAGAAATGGTTAGACTAACAAGGTAGCTTAGTAACTTTATGCACCTATAATGGGCTGCTATGTACTACTTAATACTAAAGGGAGTTTTTTGTTTTTTTTTCCTTTGGGATAGAGTCTCACTGTGTCACTCAGGTTGGAGTGTAGTAGTAAGATTAAAGTTCACTGCAGCCTCAATCTCCTGGGCTCAAATGATCCTCTTGCCTCAGCCACCTCAGCAGCTAGGACTACAGGCATGTACCACCACACCTGGCTAATTAAAAAATTTTTAGTATAGATAGGGTCTCACTATGTTGCCCAGGTTGGTCTTGATCTCCTGAGTTCAAGTGATTATTCTGCCTTGGTCTCCCAAGGTGGTGAGATTATTATAGACATGAGCTACTGTGCCCACCTCTGATGGGAGTTTTTAATCTACCACAGGTTTTCTTTTTCCTTTGCTGGATATAAAGCCTGTCTTAAGAAATGATATTTCAGGCTGGGCGTGGTGGCTCATGCCTGTAATCGCAGCGCTTTGGGAGGCCAGTGGGGTGGGCAGATTACTTGAGATGGAGTTCGAGACCAGCCTTGCCAATGTGGTGAAACACTGTCTCTACTACAAATACAAAAATTAGCTGAGTGTGGTGGTGGACGCCTGTAATCCCAGCTACTTGAGAGGCTGAGGCAGGAGAATCGCTTGAACCCGGGAGGCAGAGGCTGCAGTGAGCTGAAATTACGCCATTGCACTCCAGCCTGGGCAACAAGAGCAAAACTTCGTTTCAAAAAAAAAAAAAAATACATTTCTTTTCCAGTACTTCCTTTGTTTATTTAAGAAACATTTGGTGTCCCTCTTCTACCTCCAGAAGCTCTTTTCACCATCCCTGGCTTTGAAGGCATTCAGAGTACCCATGTTCTTTTAACCTTTTTATTTAGACATCTTTTGTAGCTGTGTCCTTACCTTGAAAGTGGTTTATATTCCAAAATATATTAATTCAACAAACTTTAAGTGATTATTATGTGCCAGTAAGACAGTATATCAGCCCTGGGAAAAATCCACCTTCTGAATAAGTTTCTCAAGCTAGATATTCGTAGGAAAACAAGGACTTTCCTATGGTTTTTAGTTCCTCCAAGTCAGTGCTTTCAAACGTTAGGTTATGATATATTAATGGCTTGTAAATTCAATTTAGTGAGTCATAATAATAATTTTTAAAAGCAATGGGGAGTGTCAGTGTGGTGCATAAAGTAAGGGCAAGCATTATTATGGGAAACTTTTGTTTGCTTCTTTTTTTTTTTTTTTTTGATACAGGGTCTTGCCCTGTTGCCCAGGCTGGAGTGCACTGTTGTGATTGTTGCTCATTGTGGCCTCCACCTCTTGGCTTAAGTGATTCTCGCACCTCAGCCTTCTGAGTAACTGGGACTACAGGTGTGCATCACCACGCCGGCTAATTTTTGAAAAAATTTTTTTGTACAGACAGGGTTTTGCTGTGTTGCCCAGGATAGTCTCAAACTCCTGAGCTTAAATTATCCTCTTGCCTTGGCCTCCCAAAGTGCTGGTATTATAGGTGTGAGTTACTGCAGTTTGCCACATTTTTATATGTTCTGGGTACCCAGTTACATTTAAAAAAAAATTCTGTATTAGTTTGTTCTCACACTGTTATAAAGACATACCTGAGACTGGGTAATTTATAAAGAAAATAGGTTTAATCGGATCATGAGTCTGTGGGCTATACAGGCATCTGCATCTTTGGAGGCCTCAGAAAACTTACCATCATAGCAGAAGGGGAAGCAGGCATATCTTCTCATGGCTGGCAGGAGAGAGAGACACTGTGCATGTGTGTGCGCACAGAGTCAAGCGAGTGAAGGCAGAAGTGCTACAAACTTTCCAACAACCGTTATCTCCTGAGAACTCTCTCACTATCAACTAGAACAGCAAAGGGGAAATCTACCCCTATTATCTAGTCACCTCCCACCAGGTCCCTCTTCCTACTTTGGGGATTATAGTTCAGCATGAGATTTGGGTGGGACACAGAGCCAAACCATATTACTTTCTTTCTTTTTCTTCTCTCTCTTTTTTTTTTTTTTTTTGAGATAAGGTTTTACTCTGTTGCCCAGGTTGGAGTGCAGTGGGGTGATTATGGCTCACTGAAACTTCTGCCTCTTGAGCTCAAGCAATCCTCCCACCTCAGCCTCCTGAGTAGTTGTGCCACTATGCCTGGCTAATTTTTGTCCTTTTTGTTAGAGGCGGGGTTTCACCATGTTGCCCTGGCTGGTCTTCAACTCCTGGGCTCAAGCGATCTGCCCATCTTGGCCTCCCAAATTGCTGGAATTACATGAACCACTGTGCCTGGCCTAAAATTTTTTTTTTTTACCTTATCCCTTTTACTTCTAATCTGCTGTCTCTGAAGTATGCTTGTTTTAGTTTGCTTTTTTCTTTTTCTTTCAACAACTCTCCTTCGATCTCTACTCATTCATCTCTAGTTTATTTGGTGGTTGTATTGGGTATATTTACCTAGGAAAGGTAAATATACCAGTAGCTTGGGAGATAGCAAGGACTTTGTCTAAAAGATCCTGGGCAGGGTACCAACAGTTTTGGGTAATCATGGTAACTTCTGAGGTTTTTGTATTGAGGAACATGTGTTATCAGCTATCTAATGTCACATGCTATGTGTGAGTGCAGTTTTTCATGAATTGCAGAATTTTTAAAAAAGAAGACTTTATTTTTTGTTTTGTTTTTTTAAGATAGTCTCACTCCACTTCCCTATGCTGGAGGCCAGCGGCACGATCATGGCTCACTGGAACCTTGACTTCCCAGGCTCAGGTGATCCTTTCACTTCAGCCTACCAAGTAGCTGGAACTACAGGCATGCGCCACCATACTTGACTGATTTTTTGGTATTTTTTATAGCGATGAGACCACATTGCCCATGCTGGTCTCGAACTACTTGGCTCAAGTGATCTGCCTGCCTTGGCCTCCCTAAGTGCTGGGATTATAGGCATGAGCTACCTCGCCTGGCTGAAAACTTTTTATTTGGAGCATATTAAGAAAATACCTTTTATTCTTATGTGGGGGCATATATAGATTTAATTTAACCATATTGAAATATGTCTGTTCATAAAATTATTAAGTGACTAATTAAGTATATTTAAAAAAATATCAGGCCAGGTGTGGTAGCTCACACCTGTAATGCTAGCACTTTGGGAGGCCGAAGTGGGTGGATCACTTGAGATCAGGGATTCAAAACCAGCCTGGCTAACATGCTGAAACCCCGTCTCTACTAAAAATACAAAAAAATTAGCTGTTCATGGTGGCGGGAGCCTGTAATCCCAGCTACTAGGGAGGCTGAGAACAGGATAATCGCTTGAACCCGGGAGGCAGAGGTTGCATTGAGCCAAGATTATGCCACTGCATTCCATCCTGGGTGACAGAGTGAGATTCTGTCTCAAAAAAAAATTAGTGTTGTACAGTGTGTTACATCTAACCATAATATTTATGTTTTAGTTGATGTTTTTAATTTACTCATGGTAGTAGTTACAAGCCTCTAATTTGTATTTTAGATTGATATCTTACAATTCCTTTCCATTGAGACTGAGAAAGAGGTTTCAGAAAAAGTTGATGAACACCATTACTAAACAAGGTCAAGGTTTTTCCGTTTTCAGACTTGGGAAATTTAGTGTTACTGAAAATTGGAAAAGCTTTGTCTTTTTGCCAAAAGCATCCATATCCTTGATTGTACTTGGTAAAGAAACTTTGCTCTTCATTGTTGCACAGAAACTTTGTATAGTATATGTTGTTTTATTTAATATATAGTATTTAAGTAATCTCCTGCTGTGTAAATGGTAGATGATGATGATGATAGGGGCCGTTATGTGATAGGAATATGGTATTACAGTTGGTTTTATTTACTGGAATTTACTAGAATTTACTAGAATTAGATTTCTGAATCCTAGAGGGGCAATATAATGTGCTCACTTTCAGATTCTTTTTTGTTTTTGTGTTTGAGACAAGATCTTGCTCTGTTACCCAGGCTGGAGTGTAGTGGCACAATCACAGCTCACTGTGGCCCTGACTTCCTGCACTGAAGCAGTCCTCATACCTCAGCTTACCAAAGTGCTGGGATTACAGGCGTGAGCCACCATGCCTGGCCTAGATTCTTTACTTTGACATGTAGTTACTAGTGATAATGATATTTTAATTCTCTAGAAAAGAACAAATAATTTGAAAATTGCATAATTAAAAGATCATTTTATCTTCAGTTTGGGTAGTGACAAAGTATTTTTGAGTTTTATGTATGAACGTCCAATTCTATAAAATAATGCCATAAATCTGTAATCAATAATAAAAAGGTCGGCCAGGTGTGGTGGCTCACTCCTGTAATCCCAGCACTTTGGGAGGCTGAGGCGGGCAGATCACTTGATGTCAGGAGTTTGAGACCAGTCTGGCCAACATGGTGAAATCCCGTCTCTACTAAAAATACAAAAATTAGCCAGGTGTTGTGGCAGGCACCTATAGTCTCAGTTACACGGGAGGCTGAGGCAGGAGAATCGCTTGAACCTAGGAGGCGGAGGTTGCAGTGAGCTGAGATCGTGCCACTGCACTCCAGCCTGGGTAACAAAGCAAGACTCCGTCTAAAAAAAAGAATGAAAAGGTCGTAAAAAGGAAAATATATGAAAATATTTCTATTTGAAAAAGAGGTGGGCAAGGTGCGATGGTTCATGCCTGTAATCCTAGCACTTTGGGAGGCTGAGGTGGGGGATCACAAGGTCAGGAGTTTGAGACCATCCTGGCTAACCCAGTGAAACTCCGTCTCTACTAAAAATACAAAAATTAGCCAGGCATGGGGGCGCATGCCTGTTAATCCCAGCTGCTTGGGAGGCTGAGGCAGGAAAATCTCTTGAACCCGGGAGGCAGAGGTTGCAGTGAGCTGAGATCGTACCATTGCACTCCAACCTGGGCAACAGAGCAAGACTCTGTCTCAAAAAAAAAAGGAAATGACTGGTTGTGGTGACTTATGTCTGTAATCCCAGCATTTTGGGAGGCTGAGGCGGAAGGTTTGCTTGAGGCCAGGAGTTCAAGAGCAGCCTGGGCAAATAGTGAGACACAGTTTCTATAAAAAAATATAATAATAATAGTAAAAAAAAAAATTTCCTGGGCCTGGTATTCAATGCCTGCAATCTCATCTACTCGGGAGGCTCAGACAGGAGGATCACTTGAGCCCAGGAGGTCAAGGATGCAGCAAACCTTAATCAGGCCACTTTGACCAGCTTCTTTGACCCTGTGTCAAAAAACAAACAAAGAAAAATATGAAAGAAATGCTCTCCAGTAGAGAAATTTGATTGATAACAACAGAAAAGATAGAATTTGTATATTTCTTTGTTTGCATGATATTTTGATTGAATTGATTATACAAACTAATATATAATAAACTGGTTAGAGAGAGCCGCTACATTCAAGAATAGAATAGTTTTACAGGAAAATAGAAATATAGTTGACATGAGTTTTGTTATGAATTTAATATGTATTAGATGGATAAGTCAACAAGTTCGAAGAATAAATTTCACAAGAGTTTATTGCTGTGGTGAAAGATGTTATATCAAACTCCTGAGTAATGGATTATTGCCAAATGAATTTGTTCTTCCTTTGGTTGAATACATATGAAATGGATGCCATTTTAAATTTAATAATGAAATAATAAAGGTGGTGGTTTTAATGTTTTTTGCATTTAGTAGTTTTTGTATTGGAATTAAATTAGGTTAGATTTCTTCCTATAAACAGGGCCAAATGTGATTTGTGAAATTGTTTTTAAAAATGTTTATCAACATGTTGGACTTAGTTTGTAAGTTGTGTGCTTTTCAATAGGAGTCAAGGAGCTTGAATTTGAATTTTCTTTTCTTTTTAGATGGAGTTGCTCTGTTACCGAGGCTGGAGTGCAGTGGTGTGATCTTGGCTCACTGCAGCCTCTGCCTCCTGGGTTCGAGCGATTCTCTTGCCTCAGGCTCCCAAGTAGCTGGGACTAAAGATGTATACCAACACACCTGACTAATTTTTGTATTTTTAGTAGAGATAGGGTTACACCATATTGGCCAGGCTGGTCTCGAACTTTGACCTCAGGTAATCCACCCATCTCAGCCTCTCAAAGTGCTGGGATTACAGGTAAGCCACAATGCCTGGTCTTTATTACTATTATTATTATTATTTTATTTTATTTTTTTAAACAGGGTCTTGCTCTGTCATCCAGGCTGGCGTGCAGGGGCAGCTATCATGGCTCTCTACAGTTTCAGCCTCCCAGGCTCAAGTGATCCTCCCATGTCAGCCTTCTAAGTACAGGTTTGCATCCCCATGCCTGGCTAATTTCTTTTTGTATTATATATGGAGATGGGATTTCACCATGGCCCAGGCTGGTCTCAGCTCCTGGGCTCAAGTGATCCTCTGCCTTGGTCTTCCAAAGTACTGGTATTACAGGTGTGAGGCACCATTTTAGACCTAGAATTTTTTTTTTTTTTTTTTTGAAACAGAGTCTTGCTCTGTCACCAGGCTGGAGTGCAGTAGTGCAATCTCGGCTCACTGCAACCTCTGCCTCCTGGGTTCAAGCGATTCTCCTGCCTCAGCCTCCTGAGTAGCTGGGACTATAGGCATGGACCACCACGCCCAGCTAATTTTTTTTTTAAGAGACGGGGTCTCGCTATGTTGCCCAGGCAGGAGTGCAGTGGCTATTCACAGGCGCGATCCCACTACTGATCAGCACAGGAGTTTTGACCTGCTCCGTTTCTGACCTAGGCTGGTTCACCCCTCCTTAGGCAACCTGGTGGTCCCCCGCTTCCAGGAGGTCACCATATTGATGCCGAACTTAGTGCGGACACCCAATCGGCATAGTGCACTACAGCCCAGAACTCCTGGCCTCAAGCGATCCTCCCACCTCAGCCTCCCAAGTAGCTGAGACTACAGGCACGTGCCACCGCCCCTGGCATTTTTGTATTTTTAGTAGAGACAGGGTTTCACCATGTTGGCCAGGATGGTCTCGATCTCTTGACCTTATGATCTGCCCGCCTTGGCCTCCCAAAGTGCTGGGATTACAGGTGCGCGCCCCCATGCCCAACTGAAACCGTGTCCTTTTAAAAATCCTTTTGGAGCACAGTCATTAAGCCAGTTGGTTTACTCATGCTGTAGTAAATTTGGAAATCAATTTTAATTTAATACTCTTAAGAGATACTCACATAGTTATAATTTGTAATTTGTTGGTATGTACTATGAAAACACCAAGTAAAAATAGTGATTGATGGAATTTGCTTTCAAAAACCACCAATTGGCCGGGTGCAGTGGCTCATGCCTGTAATCCCAGTGCTTTGGGAGGCCGAGGTGAGTGGATCATGAAGTTGGGAGTTTGAGACTCAGCCCGACCATCATGGGGAAACACTGTCTCTACTAAAAATTCAAAAATTCACCTGGCGTAGTGGGCACGCCTGTAATCCCAGCTGCTCGGGAGGCTGAGGCAGGAGAATCGCTTGAACCCGGGAGGCGGAAGTTACAGTGAGTTGAGATCATGCCCCACTGCATTCCAGCCTGGGTGACAGTGCAAGACTCCATCTCAAAAAAATAAAATAAAATAAAGACCATCAATTTAGGCCAGGTCTGGTGGCTCACATCTGAAATCCCAGCACTTTGGGAGGCCAAGGCGGATCACCTGAGATCAGGAGTTTGAGACCAGCTTGGCCAACGTGGCGAAACCCTATCTCTACTAAAAATGTAAAAATTAGCTGAGTGTGGTGACTCTCACCTGTAATCCCAGGTACTTGGGAGGTGGAGGTAGGAGAATCGCTTGAACCCTGGAAGCAGAGGTTGCAGTGAGCTGAGATGAGCCACTGGATTCCAACCTGGGAGACAGAGCGAGACTCCACCTTAAAAAGAAAAAAAAAAAAAAGTAAAAAAAGACCACCAGTTTAGCCAGTAAGTTATGTAGCTTTCATATCAAAGTAAGATTCATCAATGAAGCATGTATTTCTTTTATCTTTTGAGTGTTGCATTCTAGGCAGTGTGGTTATTAAAATAGGTTCAGTAATGACACATCTGTATTTATTAATACTTTTTTTTGTATGTTATTTTCTTGATACTGTGGCAGTATACAGAAATGAGTAAGACTTGATCCCTCCCATTTTGTAGTTTAGTAGGGATACAGGCTTGCAAGTAAATACATACAATAGTTTAGTGCAGGGTTTCCCAACCATGGCAGTATTGCCATTTTTGGTAGGGTAATTCATTGTCGTGGGGATCTGTGCTATGCATTACAGGATATTTTGCAGCATCACTGGCTTTTACCCATTAGATGCCAGTAGCATTACCCACAGTTGTGACGATCAAAAAATGTTTCCGATATCGCCAAATGTCCCCTAGGGAGCAAAATCAACTGACTGAGAACTTACTTAGCTGTTATACAGGTAGAGTTAAGGGGGGTGTTTAGGAGTAGTGACTCCTGAGGGAGTGAGATTTTATATGGGTCTTGAAAAAATAATAAAAGTGGAAAGAGTATTATATACCTGAGAGCATGAATAAGAAATATCGAAGAGGGTGATTACTGATCATTTGTGGCTATAGGTTATTTATGTGATTTGGGATGGATATTTGGTAAAATGAAGCTGAAAAGGTACTTTTGGGCCCTATCTTTTTGCTTTTCTTTTTTGAGACAGGGCCTCACTCTTTTGCTCAGGCTGGAGTACAGTGGCACAATCATGGCTCACTGTAGCCTTGACCTCCCTGGCTCAAGCAATCCTCCCACCTCAGAGTAGCTGAGATCACAGGAGTGCACTACCCACCCCCCACAACGCCTCTAACCAAGCAGCTGGGACTACTGCTGGATACTACCATGGCCAGCTAATTTTTATAGAGAGAGGGTTTCTCCATGTTGTCTAGGCTGATCTTGAACTCGTGGGCTCAAGTGATCTTCACACCTCAGCCTCCCAAAGTGCTGGGATTACAGGTGTGAGCCACCATGCTTAGCCATTTTTCTTTTTAAAACTGTTTAATTGAGGTATAATAATTAATGCAGCAAAGTGCATAAATACGAAGTGTAAGCCTGTTGAATTTTTACAGATGTATATGTTCATGTAACCACCACAAATAGCAAGGTATAGAACATTCCTAGTACCTCTTATAGTTCTTTCTATAGCAAGACAGGATCTTGCTCCTTTGACCAGGCTACAGTGCAGTGATACTATCATAGCTCACTTCAGTCTTGAACTCCTGGGCTCAAGTGATCCACCTCAGCCTCCCAAGAAGCTAGGACTGACTACAGGCATATATAGGGATGGAATTCGCTATGTTGCACAGGTTGATCTTGTACTCCTGGCCTTAAGTCATTTCTTTGTGCTCCCAAAGTGCTGGGATTACAGGCATGAAACACCATGCCTATCTTTCTTCTTAAAATTTTTATTTTACTGGTTGTTCTTTCTGACCACTGTTAACAGTAGGTGTCTCTCAACACAACACTTTTCTCTGTCTCCCTCTCCTGCTGACTTCCCAACTCCATCCTTTATACCCAATTGCCTAAGATATCTTTTATTATTTATTTATTTATTTATTTATTTATTTATTTATTTATTTTGAGACAGAGTCTTACTCTGTCGCCCAGGCTAGAGTGCAGGGGCACAGTCATGGCTCCCTGCAACCTCGACCTCCCCAGGTTCAGGTGATCCTTCCACTTCAGCCTCCCTAGTAGCTGGGACTGCAGGAGCCCACCACCCCAGCTGGCTGACTTTTGTGTTTTTTGTAGAGATGGGGTTTCGCCATGTTCCCCAGGCTGGTCTCAAACTCCTGGGCTCAAGCTTCGCCTGCCTTGGCCTCCCACAGTGCTGGGATTATAGGCATGAGCCACAATGCCCAGTGGAGAATCTTACTCTTCTTGAAGACATATTGGGGTGAACATATCTAAATTGAGCTCATCTTCTTAATCTTTTGCAAAAGGTTCTGCTTATTTAATTACCTAGTTCAATGTTAATAACATATTTTGTTTTGTTTTTGAGGCAGAGTCTGGCTCTTTCACCCAGGTTGCTGGAGTGCAGTGGCATGCGCTGCAGCCTTGAAGCCTTGGGCTTAAGTGATCCTCCTGCTTCAGCCTCCTCCCAAATAGCTAGGACTGCAGGTACATGCTGTCATTCATCCCTGACTAATGTTTTGATTTTTTTATAGAGATTTTTGTAGATACTGTGCCAGGATACAGAAATGAGTCAGATATGATCTCTCCTTAGATTTGCCATATTGCCTAGGCTGGTCTCAAACTCCTGAGCTTAAATGATACTCCTGCCTCAGCCTCCCAAAGTGGTGGCATTACAGGCGTGTGCTACTGCACCTGGCAATAAGGTTTTATTTATTTATTTATTTATTTATTTATTTATTTATTTTTGATATGGATGGAGTCTTGCTCTGTTGCCCAGGCTGGAGTACAGTGGCGTGATCTTGCCTCACTACAACCTCTGCCTCCCAGGTTCAATCAATTCTCCTGCCTCCGCCTCCTGAGTAGCTGGGATTACAGGTTAGTGCCACCATGCCCAGCTAATTTTTGTATTTTTAGTGGAGATGGGGTTTCACCATGTTGGTCAGGCTGGTCTCGAACTCCTGACATCAAGTGATCCAGCTGCCTCAGCTTCCCAAAGTGCTGGGATTACAGGTGGGAGCTGGTGGTGTGGGACTTTTTTTTTTTTTTTTTGACACAGGGTCTTGCTGTGTCCCCCAGCCTGGAGTGCATTGTGGCAATCTTGGCTTACTCCAGCATCTGCCTCCGAGTCTCAAGCTGCCCTCTCACCTCAGCCTCCCAAGTAGCTGGGACTACAGACGTGCGCTACCACACTTGGCTAATTTTTGTAGTTTTCGTGAGATGGGATTTTGCCATGTTGCCCAGGCAGGTCTGAAACTCCTGACCCCAAATGATCTGCCTGCTTTGGCTTCCCAAAGTGTTGGGATTATAGGTGAGAGCCACCGCACCTGGCCCATGACATTTCTTTCTTTCTTTCTTTTTTTTTTTAATGAGATGGGGTTTCACCATGATGGCCAGGTTGGTCTTGAACACCTGACCTCAGGTGATCCACCCACCTCAGCCTCCCAAAACATTTTTTTCAATCAGTTTTACCAAGGTATACTTTATTTGCAGTGGTTTCACATATTTTTAATGCACAGATCAGTGGCTTTAACAATCACTTTAGTACTTTTTATTTCCCCCACAAAATTTCCTAGGCCCCTTTGCAGTCTCATTTCAGTCTTACTCCTATGCAGCCACTGATGTGATTTCTTTTTTTCTTTCTTTCTTTCTTTTTTTTTTTTTTTTTTTTGGAGATAGAGTCTCACTCTTACTCTGTTGCTGAGGCTGGAGTGCAGTGGTATAATCTTGGCTCATTGAAACCTCCGCCTCCTGGGTTCAAGCAGTTCTCCTGCCTCAGCCTCCTGAGTAGCTGGGATTACAGGTGCATCCCAACACGCCTGGCTAATTTTTTGCATTTTAGTAGAGACGGGTTTTCACTATGTTGCCCAGGCTGGTCTCGAACTCCTGAGCTCAGGCAATCTGCCCACCTTGGCCTGGGATTACTGGTGCTAGGATTACTGGTGTGAGCTGCCACACCTGGCCTCCAATGTGATTTCTATTACTATGAATGAGATTAGTCTTTTTTAGAGTTACATAGAAATGGAATTATGCAGTATGCAGTTTTGTGTTTGGCTTCTTTCTCTTGGCATAATATTTGTGATATTTATCCATGTTGCACATTTCAGTAGTTCATTTCTTTTTATTGCTTAGTAATAGTCCAGTGTTTGGCTGTATACCACAATTTGTTTATATGTTCACCTGTTGATTGATATTTGAATTATTTCCAGTTTTTGGCTATTATGAATAAGATTGCTATCAATATTTGTATATTAGCTTTTTTATGGACATATGTTTTTATTTCTGCTAACCCTAAGTCTTCTAAATTAGAAACTTTGGGATTCTTTTTGATTCATTTAATCTCTTTTCTCACTTATATTCACACAATAGTTACGAAGTCATGGGATTTCTTCTTTTGAAATGTGTTTCATTCTTTGTTCTCTTTTCCAGGTATCTGTAACATTCTTTTGAGAGGGGTGTGTGTGTGTGTGTGTGTGTGTGTGTAGCTTTATTTTAGTAGTAGGGGATGTAGGGATGATTGTGCAGAGGATACATTTGCTCAGTGAGGTTTATAGTCAGGTGGGAATGCTGACATTGAATTTAAAAGTATAGGGAAAAGGGCTGTTGCCGTTGGAAGCACTCTGTCCCTAAAAGTATCATTTTAGTCCTTATTTTTGTTCTGGTCTTATTGTTGCTATTTTTAGTTTGTTTTTGTTTTCTTGTGTATTCATGGATATGTACGTGGTGTAAACTGGTGAAAAAGGTTATTGTCATGGATGTTCTCGTTGCTGTATGAGCTTGAGCAAAGCACTTAATCTCTGGGCCTCAGTTCATTGTCTGTAAAATGGGAATAATCATACTTTCCACATAGTGTTAAAAGGATTAGAGGCCAGGTGCAGTGGCTCACACCTGTAATCTCAACACTTTGGGAGGCCGAGACAGGTGGATGACAAGGTCAGGAGTTCGAGACCAGCCTGGCCAATGTGGTGAAACCCTGTCTTTACTAAAAATACAAAAAATTAGCTGGGTGTGGTGGCATGTGCCTGTAGTCCCAGCTACTCAGGAGGCTGAGGCAGAAGAATTGCATGAACCCAGGAGGCGGAGGGTGCAGTGAGCCGAGATTGTGCGACTGCACTCGGGCCTGGGCTGACAGAGAGAGACTCCATCTCAAACAAGAAAAAAGGGATTGGATGCATTGTTATATGTATAGCTCTTAGTTTTTTTGTTTGTTTGTTTTCGTTTTTGGTTTTTTTGAGATGGAGTTTCACTCTTAGTGCCCAAGCTGGAGTGCAATGGCGTGATCTCAGCTGACTGCAAGCTCCACCTCCCAGGTTCAAGCAATTCTCCTGCCTCAGCCTCCCGAGTAGCTGGGACTGCAGGTGTGTGCCACCACACCCGGCTTGTTTTTTTGTATTTTTAATAGAAATGGGGTTTCACCATGTTAGCTAGGCTGGTCTTGAATTCCTGACCTCAGATGATCCGCCTACCATGACCTCTCACAGTGCTGGGATTATAGGTGTGAGCCACGGTGCCTGGCCTATATGTATAGCTCTTAGAATAGTACCTAGCATATTGTGTTAGCTAGTATTATTATCTTAATTCTACATTACTTAAAACGTCGTCTTTTCCTCTCCCGTTTCAGTTCCTCTTACATATTGGTATAAGGCTTTTAATGTAGCATCTTATTTTCTACTTTTACAAACCTACAAAAGTACTTTCTTTTTTCTTTTTTTTTTTGGAAACAGAGTCTCACTCTGTTGTCCAGACTGGGGTGCAATGGTTAGATCTCGGCTCACTGCAACCTCCGCTTCTCAGGTTCAATGATATTCCTCCCTCAGATTCCCAAGTAGCTTGAACTATAGGCACACGCCACCATGCCTGGCTAATTTTTTTATTTTTATTTTTGGTAGAGATGGCATTTCACCATGTTGGTTAGGCTGATCTCGAACTCCTGACATCAAGTAATTTGCAAGCCTTGGCCACCCAAAGTGCTGGGATTACAGGCGCGAGCCACTGTGCCTGGCCTACAGAAGTACTTTCTATATCATAATCTGGCAACTATTTGTGTGTATTTGTTTCAGCTGTGATATACAAACAGTAAAGTCCTTAAATGAAATTTTTATTCAAATATATCTACCACTTAGATTAAATTATAGAAGGTTTCCAATATTCTTGAAGGCTCCCCCTTGTTCCTTCTCCCTCAGTAACCATCCCTCTGTATCTGTTCTGACTCTTTACCATAAATAATCTTTGCATATAATTGTTTTGTTTGGTTTTTAAGATTATCTGTGATTGACCCCTCCATATCTATACAGCCTTCTTTTTCTTTTCTTTTTATTATTTTTTTTAAGATGAGGGTTTCACCATGTTGCTCAGGCTGGTCTTGAACTCCCGACCTCAGGTGATCTGCCCGCCTTGGTCTCCAAAGTGCTTGGATTACAGGTGTGAGCCACCACACCCGGCCTACAGCCTTCTTTTTCTCTCTCTCTCTTCTTTTGTCGCTCTTGTTTGTTCTCTCTTTTTTTTTTTTGAGACAGGGTCTCACTCTGTTGCCCAGGCTAGAGGGCAGTGATGCGATCTCAGCTCACTGCAACCTCCATCTCCCAGGTTCAAGGGATTCTCCTGCCTCAGCCTCCCAAGTAGCTGGGACTACAGGAATGTGCCACCATGCCTGGCTAATTTTTGTATCTTTAGTATAGATGGGGTTTCGCCATGTTGACCAGGTTGGGCTCAAACTCCTGACCTCAAGTGATCTGCCCACCTCGGCCATCCAGAGTGGTGGGATTACAGGTGTGAGCCACTGTGCCTGGCCAATACAGCCTATTTCTGATAACTGTGCAGCACACTTCTTTGCTTCATGACGTCTCTTTTAGTGCCCTCTTGGTCTCGTCTCTTCTTTCTCTCTGTCCATTCAAGTCATCTTCCATGAAGTTGTCCCCAGCTGCATCAGCTTACACTGTCCTTGTTCTTCTCTGAGTTCTTTTTGGCTCATTTATCAGTGTCCCAGTTTAGTACTTAATGAGATATTTTCCTTTTTTTGTAAGTACTTAATTGTCTTAGCTTTTACTAGGACTATGGTTATTTTATGTACCTTCCATTTAATGTCTAGCATAGGATATATGATACTAATTGTTGAATAGACTAATTGAATTTTAAAAGTTTAAGTTATTTAAGTGTTGGATAGCAGCTACCAGTTATAGTAGAGAATTTGGCAGTGAACTAGAGCAATTATTTATAAAACTAAAGTAAAAAGCTCGGCATAGTTTCATGAACCCATATAAATCTTGATGCTATTCCACTGTATTAGACTGTAGTCGAATCAGAAATGCTGAACCTATGGGAATTGCTTGTATGGGTTACAGTAGGTCTGTGAACTTCCTGAGGTTGTGTACAATTTGGTATGAATATGCACATGTGCATTTTTCTAGGGTAGGAATTAATACCTTAATTGGCTCTTCCAAGGTATCTGTGACTCAAAAAATTAAGATCCTGTGATCTAGCAAAAAATGTCATTTTACAGGTTAGACAATTGAGACTCAGAGAGAAGACACAAGAGGAATGGCTTACTCATATAGTTATTGTTATTTATAATGGTGATCCTGAGTCAACAGGAAAATATTAATTAGGTTCAATCTGGTCTGCCTTATAAAAAGGGAAATAAGACTTCATGTGGAAGTGTCTAATACAGTTAGGAAATGTTTCCATCCAAGATGGTTAAAGTAAACTTTAAAAAATTGAGGTGAAATTCACATAATATAAAATTAATCATTTTAGGCTCGGTATGGTGGCTCATGCCTGTAAGCTCAGCACTTTGGGAAGCCGATACGGGTGGACTGCTTGAGCTCAGAGGTTCAGACCAGCTTGGGCAACATGGTGAAACTCTGTCTCTATAAAAAGTGCAAAAATTAGCTGGGCATGGTGGCAGGTGTCTGTAGTCACAGCTGCTTGGGAAGCAGAGGCCAGTGGATCACTTGAGTGTGGGAGGTGGAGGTTGTAGTGAGAGGAGATCATGCCACTGTACTCCAGCCTGGGTGACAGAGTGAGACCTTGTCTCAAAAAAGAAATTTTAACCATTTTAAAGTGAGCAGTTCAGTGGCATTTAGTACATTCACAGTATTGTATACCCACCACATGTGTGTTCCAAAGCATTTTCCTTAAGCTTCAAGCAAACTCTGCACTCATTTATTGTAGCAGTTGCTGCCTATTTTCCTTTCTCTTCCGTGTCTGATAATCACAAGTCTTTGTTCTATGTCTATGGATTTGCCTATTCTGGATACTTCATGAAAAAGGAATCATACAGTATTTGACCTTTTGTGTCTGACTTCTTCTACTTAGCATAATGTTTTGGAGCTTTATCCATCATGAAGCATATATCAGTACTTTATTATTATTATTATTATTTGATATGGAGTCTGCGCTGTTGCCCAGGCTGAAGTGCAGTGGTATGAATTCAGCTCACCGCAACCTCCGTGTCCTGAGTTCAAGCTATTCTCCTGCCTCAGCCTCCTGAGTAGCTGGGATTATAGGCACATACCACCATGCCCGGCTAATTTTTGTATTTTTAGTAGAAACGGGGTTTTACCATGTTGGCCAGGCTGGTCTTTAGCTCCTGACCTTAAGTGATCCACCCACCATGGCCTCCTAAAGTGCTGGGATTACAGGCATGAGCCACCATGCCCAGCTGTTTAATGCTTTTTGGCTACTATGAATAGTGCTAATGTGAACATACTTGTATGTTAATATGTACTGTTTTCAGTTCTTTTGGATATATACCTAGTAGTGAAATTGCTGGGTCATATGATAATTCTGTGTTTAACGTTTTAAGGAACGGCCACTTATTTTCCATAGTGGCTGAACCATTTTATATTACCATCAACAATGTATGAAGGTTCCAGTTTCTTCACATTCTCTCCAACAATTATTTCCCATTAAAACAATTTTATAGCCATCCTTTTGCATTGTGAAATGGCACTTCTTTGTGGTTTTGATTTGCATTTCCCTGGTGACTAATGATGTTGAGCATCTTTTCATGTGCTCATTGGCCATTTGTTTATCTTCTATGGAAAATAGAAGTCTGCTTCAGTTAGCAAGAAAAATCTTTGAAGATATAAAGTATTTGGTGTTTCTATATAATTGTCAAACTGGTACAAATAAAAAATACTGTGGTAATTAAAAAGAGAAAATATGGTGAACTGTTTTAAACTTTGAAAGGAAGTTAAAAACCCTTCTAACATTATGTACAGTTATAAACTTTAATGCAAAAATGCAAAAATAGCCGGGTGTGGTGGTGTGCGCCTGTAATCCCAGCTACTTGGGAGGCTGAGGCAGGAGAATCGCTTGAACCTGGGAGGCAGAGGTTGCAGTGAGCTGAGATAGCACTACTGTACTCCAGTCTGAGTGACAGATGAGCGAGACTCCGTCTCAAAAAAGAAAAAAAAATTATGTACAGGATTTTATTGCAACATTTTTTATTTTTATTTTTATTCAATAGATTTAGAGGCTGGAGAATTTTTTTATTCTTACTCATTTCAAAGCATGGAGAGAAGTAGTCACATGGAAGATTCACAGTACCCATTGGATTTAATGGGAAAAAAAAAGGGCTAGTTATTCACAGAGAAGTCTTAGAGAAATTAATTGGATCATCAGAAAAGGGGCAGTTATACATTGGAAATAAATACAAAAAATTAAATAGAACACATTGAGTGGCTTCTTAATGCAAGCTGAAGGTGTGTATTTGCCATCTTTTAGGCTTGTTTAATTTTAAAACTTTGCTGAGTAATCTTTTTTCTTTTTTTGAGATGGAGTCTTGCTGTTGTTGCCCAGGCTGGAGTGCAATGGTGCCATCTTGGCTCACTGCAACCTCTGCCTCTCAGGTTCAAGCGATTCTCCTGCCTTAGTCTCCCGAGTAGCTGGGATTACAGGCATGCACCACCAAACCTGGCCAATTTTTGTATTTTTAGTAGAGACGGGATTTCTCCATGTTGGTCAGGTTGGTCTCAAACTCTCAACCTCAGGTGATCCGCCCACCTTGGCCTTCCAAAGTACTGGGATTACAGGCATGAGCCACTCGCCCGGCTGGAACTCATTAATTTTCTAAAAGGGGTAGTCATCTTCAGGCAGGGTTATCTTTTATTCTTTTATATCTTTTAGTTTAGTATTTAAAAAATATTTGTTAAATGAAATTACAATCAAGTTTTTATCATATTTTTTTCTCCTACTTATTTGTTTCTGAACCCAGCATCTAGGACAGTGCTGGGGACATGGGAAAGGTCTGGTAAATATTGAATGAATTGCTTATTTTAGTTTGCCAGTTGGTTGTTTTTTTTTTTTTTTTTGATATGGAGTCTCTATTGTCCAGGCTGGAGTGCAGTGGCCCTTTCTTGGCTCACTGCAACCTCTACTTCCTAGGTTCAAGCAGTTCTCCCTGCCTCAGCCTCCAAAGTAGCTGGGATTAAGGCGTCTGCTATCACGCTTGGCTAATTTTTGTACTTTATTTATTGGAGAGGGGTTTCACTATGTTGGCCGTGCTGGTCTTGAAATCCTGACCTCAGGTGATCGCCCATCTCCCGAAGTGCTGGGATTACAGGCATGAGCCATGGTGCCTGGCCCCTCCACTCCTTTTTTAAATTGGGTTATTTGTTTTCTTATTGTTTAGTTATGAATTCTTTATATATTCAGGATATAAGCCCTTATTAGATGTAGGTTTTACAGGTATGTTCTTTCAGTTTATGGCTTTTTTTTTTCCACAAGTTTATTCTTAAATGTACAACAGGTTCCAGTACAACACTTCAGTCCAGCTATAGGTGGCAAAAGATGTTACAGCAGGGAATACTTTTTTTTTTTTTTTTTTTTTGAGAAAGAATCTTGCTCTGTCATGAGGCTGGAGTGCAGTGGCGTGATGTTGGCTCACTGCAACCTCTGCCTCCTGGGTTCAAGCGATTCTTCTGCCTCAGCCTCCTGAGTAGCTGGGACTACAGGTGTGTGCCACCATGCCTGGCTAATTTTTGTATTTTTAGTAGAGACAGGGGTTTCACCGTATTGGCCAGGTTGGTCTCGAACTCCTGACCTCATGATCTGCCTGCCTCAGCTTCCCAAAGTGCTGGGATTGGCCAGGTGCAGTGCCTCTTTTATTCAAAGTTATTTTGGTTGTCTTGGGTGCTTTGCTTTTTTTTTTGTGTGTGTGTGTGTGTTTTAGAATCAGTTTGTCAATTTCTGTAAAAAAGGCTGCTGGTCTTTTGGGATTTTGTTGAATCTTTGGATCATTAGTGGGACCACTGATAGCCTGACAATACTGATTTTCCCAGACTGTGAATTTGGTAATTTCTTCATTTATTCAGGTCTTTTTTTGATTTCCCTCATCAGTGTTTTGTAATTTTCAGCATACAAATTGTGTACGCATTTGTTAGAGATAAGTATTTTGTAAATTTTTTTTTTCTTTTTTGCGATAGAGTATCTCTCTCTGTTGTCTAGGCTGGAGTGCAGTGGTGTGATCAAGGCTCACTGCCACATTTATCTCCTAGGCTCAAGCGATCCTCCTACCTCAACCTCCTAAGTAGCTGGGACCACAGGCACACACCACCACCCCTGGCTAATTTGTTTTGATTTTTAGTAGAGATGAGGTCTTGCTGTGTTGCCTGAGCTCAAGTGATCCTTTTACCTCAGCCTCCCAAAGTGCTGGGAGTATAGGCATGAGCCACTGAGCCCGGCTATAATTTTTAATTTTACTGAAAAATGTTATCTTTCCCCCCAAAAATTTCAGTTTCTTTGTGAGTATGTAAACGTACAATTGATTGTTTTGCTTTTTTTTGTTTTTGAGACAGAGTCTGTACAGTCTGGAATACAGTGGCACAATCTCTGCTCACTGCAACCTCCACCTCCCAGGTTCAAGTGATTCTCCTGCCTCAGCCTCCTGAGTAGCTGGGATTAAAGGCACCAAAAACTATGCCCAGCTAATTTTTGTATTTTTAGTAGAGACAGCGTTTCACCATTGTTGGCCAGGCTGGTCTTGAACTCCTGACCTCAGGTGATCCACTTGCCTCGGCCTCCCACAGTGTTAAGATTACAGGCGTCAGCCACCGTGCCCCGCCAGCTTGTTTTTTGAGACAGGGTCTCACTCTGTCGCCCAGGCTTGAGTACAGTGACACAGTCTTGGCTCATTGCAGCCTTGACCTCCTGGGCTCAAGTGATCCTCCCACCTCAGCCTCCCAAGTAGCTGGAACTGGCTAATGTTTTTTTTTTTTTTGAGTTGGGGTCTCACCCTGTCACCCAGGCTGGGGGTACAGTGGTATGATCACAGCTCACTGCAGTCTCTGCCTCCTGGGCTCAAGCAGTTCTCCCACCTCAGCCTCCAGAGTAGTTGGGACTACAGGTGCATGCCACCATGCCTGGCTGATTTTTTAGAGATGTTTTCTCCATGTTGCCCAGGCTGGTCTCAAACTCAAGCAATTCACCCACCTTGGCCTCCCAAAGTGCTGGGATTACAAGAATGAGTCACTGTGCCAGCCATAATTGATTTTATTTTATGTTGACTTTGTATTCTGCAACCTTGGTAAATTCACTTATTTCTAGTAGCTATTTTTTAGACTGTTTGGGACTTTCTATACACAATTATGTTTATTAGTACAGTTTTATTTCTTCCTTGTCAGTCTGAATGTGTTTTTTTTCTTTCTTGCCTTATTGTACCGGATAGGTCCTAAAATACAACATGTAATAGTTGTAGTGAGAGGCCAGGCGTGGTGGCTCAGGCCTGTAATCCAAGCACTTTGGAGGCCAAGGCGGGCGGATCACCTGAGGTTGGGAGTTCAAGACCAGCCTGACCAACATGGTGAAACCCCGTCTTTATAAAAAAATAAAATAAAAATAGTTGTAGTGGGAGTGGATATCCTTGTCTTATTCTCTATCTTTTGAGGAAAATATGTAATCTTTTTTTCTAGACAGAATTTTCCTCTTGTTGCCCAGGCTGGAGTGCAGTGGCACAATCTCAGCTCACTGTGACCTCTGCCTCCTGGGTTCAAGCAATTCTCCTGCCTCAGTCTCCTGAGTAGCTGGGATTACAGGCATGTACCACCATGCCTGGCTAATTTTGTATTTTTAGTAGACGGAGGGTTGCTCCATGTTGGTCAGGCTGGTCTCAAACTCCTGACCTCAGGTGATCCACCTGCCTTGGCCTTCCAAAGTGCTGGGATTATGGGGGTGAGCCACCATGCCCGGCCAGAAAATACTTAATCTTTTTATCATTGCATAGGATATTAGCTATAGGGATTTTTTTTTTTTTTTGAGATGGAGTCTCACTCTGTTATCCGGAGTTCAGTGGCTCGATCTCAGCTCACTGCAACCTGTGCCTCCCAGGTTGAAGTGATTATTCTGCCTCAGCCTCTCAAGTAGCTGGGATTACAGGAGCCCACCACCACGCCTGGCTAATTTTTGTATTTTTTGTAGAGACAGGGTTTCACCGTGTTGGCCATGATCTACCTGCCTCGGCCTCCCAGATTGCTGGATTACAGGCGTGATCTGGGAGCTGTAGGGTTTTTATAGATACGATTTATCAGGTTAAGGAATTGTCCTTCTGTTTGTGGTTTTCTAAGAGTTTTTATCATGAATTAATTGTCAAATACTTTTTTGGGGGACATTTGTTGAACTCATATGGTTATACTTTTTTAGACTGATACAGTGGATTATATGGATTGATTTTTACTCCTGAGAGGAATCCCACTTGCTAATGATATGTTCTTTTTATAAATTTCTAGCATCTATTTGCAAATGTTTTGTTCCAGATTTTTGCATTTGTATCTATTTGAGATACTGGTTTATAGTTTTCTTGTTCATATCTGGTTTTGGTATCATGGTAATATTGGCCTCACAAGGTAAGTTGGTAAATGTTTATATGCTGGAATTGTTTATGTAGAACTGGTATTCTTTCTTTCTTTCTTTTTTTTTTTTTTTTTGAGATGGAGTCTCACTCTGTCGCCAGGGTGGAGTGCGGTGGTGCGATCTCGGCTCACTGCAACCTCTGCCTCCTGGGTTCAAGTGATTTTCCTGCCTCAGACTCCCAAGTAGCCGGGACTACAGACATGTGCCACCATGCCCAGCTAATTTTTGTATTTTTTTTTTTTTTTAAGTAGAGACGGGGTTTCACCATTTTGGCCAGAATGGTCTTGATCTCTTGACCTCAGGATCCGCCCACCTCAGCTTCCCAAAGTGCTGGGGTTACAAGCGTGAGCCACCGCATCTGGCCTATTATTTCTTTCTTAAATATTTGATAGAAGTTTCCTGTGAAACCGTCTGGGCCTAGAGTTTTCTCTAGGCAAGGCTTTTAATTATGAATTCCATTCTTTAATAGAAACAGTGAGTTAGGTTATCTTTTTTGTTTGTTTGTTTGAGACAAGGTCTTGCTTTGTCAACCAAGCTGGAATGCAGTGGCGCCATCATGGCTCACAGCAGCCTTGACCTCCTGGGTTCAAGTGATCCTCCTGCATCAGCCTCCCAAGTAGCTGGAACCACAGGCACGTGCCACCACACCCAGCTAGTTAAAAAAATTTTTTTTGTAGAGATTAGGTTTTGCCAGTTTTGCCATGTTGCCCAGGCTTGTCTTGAACTCCTGGGCTCAAATGATCCTCCCTCCTCAGCTTCCTACAGTACTAGGATTACAGGTGAGAGTTACTGTGCTATGCTCTATTTATCTTTTTTTTTTTTTTTTTGAGATGGAGTCTCATTCTGTTGGGCAGGCAAAGATTGCAGTTGTGCAGTCTTGGCTCGCTGCCAGCCCACCTCCTGGGTTCAGGGGTTTCTCTTGCCTCGGCCTCCCGAGTAGCTGGGACTACAGGTGTGTACCACCACACCCAGCTAATTTTTGTATTTTTATAGAGACTGGGTTTCACCATGTTGGTCAGGCTGGTCTCGAACTCCTGACCAGCCTCAGGTGATCCACCTGCCTCAGCCTCCCAAAGTGTTGGGATTACAGGCGTGAACCACTGCGCCAGGCCCCTCTATTTATTTTTTAGTGAACTTTGATAGTTCGTGTTTTTTCAGAGACTCTCCATTTTATGGGAGTGATCAGATTAAGTGGTAAAATTATTCATAATAATCCCATGTTATTCTTTTACTGTTGATAGGGTCTGTAGTGATACCCCTCTTTAATTCCTGATACTGCTAATTTATGTCTTCTTTCTCTTTGGCATTAGTCTGGCTACAGAGTTACCTATTTTACTTTTCAAATAACTAGCTTTTGAGGCTGGGCATGCTGGCACACGCCTATAATCCCAACAGTTTGGGAAACAGAGGTGGGCGGATCACTTGGGGTCAGGAGTTCAAGATCAGCCTGGCCAACATGGTGAAACCTTGTCTCTACTCAACATAAAAAAATTAGCCAGTGTGGTGGCAGGTGCCTGTAATCCCAGCTACTCAGGAGGCTGAGGTGAAAATTACTTCAATCTGGGAGGTGAAGGTTGCTGTGAGTCAAGATTGTCCCACTGCACTACAGCTGGGGTGACAGAGTGAGACTCCATCTCAAAACAAACAAACAGCAACAAAAACTAGCTTTTGATGTCATTAACTTTTTTCTATTGATTTCATTTCTTTTTTTTTTCCATTTGTTTGATTTTGGCTCATTATTTCTTTTTGCTGTGTTGTGTTTAATTTGCTCTTCCTTTTTTTTTTTTAAAGTTTCTTAAGCTGGATGCTTGTATTTTGATATTAAATCTTTCTTCTTTTCTAGTATGAGGGTTTATGTTATACAGTTTTCCTGTGTCTCTTTTTTAAATTCAGAATATTTTCTAATGTCACTTCTATATTTTTCTTTGATCAACCATGTGTATTTAGAAGTGTGTTTTTTAATTTCTAAATATTTAGGAATTTTCTTGATATTTTTCTGATTTTTGGTTTCTGATTTAATTCTGTGTGGTCAGAAAACATACTGCCTGAATTTAATTCTTTATTTATTAAAATTTGTTTCAGGCTGGGCATGGTGGCTCACACCTGTAATCCCAGCACTTTGGGAGGCTGAGGTGGGTGGATTGAGATCAGGAGTTCAAGACCAGCCTGGCCAACATGGTGAAACCCCGTCTCTACTAAAACTACAAAAAATTATCCGGGCATGGTTGCAGACGCCTGTAATCCCAGCTACTTGGGAGGCTGATGCAGGAGAATCGCTTGAACCTGGGAGGTTGGGGTTGTGGTGAGCCGAGATCACGCCACTGGACTACATCCTGGGTGACAAGAGTGAGACACTGTCTCAGAAAACAAAACAAAACAAAAACCAAACTTGTTTCATGCCCCAATATATGGTCTATTTTTGTTGTTCTATACATACTTGAGAAGAATGTGTATTCTGCATTTGTTGTGTATAGTGTTCTATAATGTGAATTAGGTCAAGTTAGTTTAAGTGTGGTTTATGTTTTCTGTGTATCAACTGATTTTCTCTATTTGTTTTCTCAGTTATAGAGAGGAATGTTGAAATGTCAACTGTAATTATTAATTTGTTTTCAGTTAGAAAGCCAGTAACCATACAACTTACCTTGTTTGTTTAGCTTCTCTGAGAGATGGTGGTGCTGTGTTGCCTCTTATTCAGTGTCCGAAAAGTAGTTTTCTAGTTTTTCAGGTGTTCATGGCAGGAAGGTAAATCTTGTTCTAGTTACCTTATCATTGCTCAGAAGCAGAAGTTGTTCCCAAGTTTGTATACACCAAGTTTTAAAAAAAATTTTTATTGGTTTGAATTTTGTCATAATGTTATGGCCAATATTGCAACATCATTATTGGATGAATTGTGAGAGCATGGAGTGATATCACAGTTATTATGAATATGAACCTGTGCTTTTATGCACCAAGGGATAAATGGGGTTACATACTTCTGAAATGCCTGTTTGGGCTATTTAGCAGAATAGTTTATACCAGATATAGGATTCCTTATAAATGGATTTATAAGGATAGTTGGTAATTGCCCAGTTATATAAAATTAAATATTTGTATACTTAGCACTTCAGTAGTGATAAGCCATTGCTTTTTCCTTAGCAAAACAGCATCATTTAGAATAACTGCACATTATTTTTTCTTTTTAATTTTTTTGAGACAGAGTCTCATCAGGCTGGAGTGCAGTGGTGCGATCTCAGCTCACGGCAACCTCCGCCTCCTAGGTTCAAGCGATTTTCCTGCCTCAGCCTCCCCTCCTGCCACCACACCCAGCTAATTTTTTTTTTTTTTTGAGACAAGAGTCTAGCTCTGTCTCCCAGGCTGGAGTGCAGTGACGTGATCTCAGCTCACTGCAGCGTCTGCCTCCCAGGTTCAAGTGATTCTCCTGCCTCAGCCTCCCAAGTAGCTGGGACTACTGGTGTGCACCACCGCGCCTGGCTAATTTTAGTAGAGACACGGTTTCACTGTGTTAGCCAAGATGGTCTTGATCTCCTGACCTCATGATCTGCCCGCCTTGGCCTCCCAAAGTGCTGGGATTATAGGTGTGAGCCACCTTGCCTGGCTTATTTTTTATAGTTTTTAGTAGAGACAGGGTTTTCCCATGTTTGTCAGGATACTCTCGATCTCTTGACATCGTGATCCCCCCACCTTGGCCTCCCAAAGTGCTGGGATTACTCACGCTGGCGTGTGAGTCACTGCGCCCATGCTATTAGCCACTGCTGTTTTTTTCATGGAAACTCAGCTATTGTTTTTATAAGCATAATCACTATTATAATATAAATTGTTAATTGAATAGAAGTTATAGTTTGGAGGCCAGGCGCAGTGGTTCTCGCCTGTAATCCCAGCACTTTGGAAGACCAAGGTGGGTGGATCACTGAGGACAGGAGTTCGAGTCCAGCCTGGCCAACATGGCAAAACCCCATGTCTACTAAAAATTAGCCGGGCGTCATGGCACACGCATGTAATCCCAGCTACTTGAGAGGTTTAGGCATGAGAATTGCTTGAATCTGGGAGCAGAGGTTGCAGTGAGCCAAGAATGCGCCACTACACTTCAGCATGGGCAACAGAACGAGACTCTGTCTCAAAAAAAAAAAAAAAAGAAAGTTATAGTTTGGAGGTTTATATGGCTTGCTGGTATTCTTTTCTGGCATTTAAAATCCCTTAAACTCTTTTTTTCATTTGCTTTATTATATAATTTGTATTTTGTAGAAAATATCAAAGGATACAGAGGAGCAAAACCTAGTTTATTGACCATATTGAACATTGTTAAGTTGTTACTTAGTAACTGTGATATTCCATGCTTCTCAAATTTTACCAGTGGTTAATATTGTTAATAAACTAGGTTTTGCTTTTCTGTGTCTCCTGATATTTTCTGCAATATACAACTTACAAATCACCATATTTTACCTCCACCTGTGTGTTAATAAGTAAATAGAGACATGCTAACATTTGCTAAGGAAAGAAAATAAATATTGGGCAGAGAAATAGGACGACTCATCCACTTCTCCTTGGTTGCTATAAAGTATAGAAGTTGGGTGACCTACATATCTTCCTTTGGAAGTTGTGCTTATCAGAAAAAAGGAGGTCAATAGTAGGAGGTGCCTATTTTTGTGTCATGTTAGATTACTTTTCAGAAGTTGTCTTTATTGACTACTGATCTTTAGTTTCTCTTTTTACTGTTTAGAAAATAGTTTGAAGTCTGGCACAATTGATGTAAGTTTCTTTTTTTTATTTTAATGGAGCCTTTCACAAATTTGTATGTCATCCTTGCACCGCAGCCATGCCAATCTCTGTATTGTTCCAGGTTTTTAGTATATGTGCTGTTGAAGTGAGCACAGATAAGTTTCTTGGTCGGTCGTGGTGGCTCATGCCTGTAATGCCAGCACATTGGGAGGCCAAGGCAGGCGGATCATGAGGTCAGGACATTGAGACCATCTTGGCCAACATGGTGAAACACCATCTCTGTTAAAAAGACAAAACAAATTAGCTGGGCGTGGTGGTGCATGCCTGTAGTCCTAGCTACTAGGGAGGCTGAGGCAGGAGAATTGCTTGAACCCAGGAGGCGGATATTGCAGTGAGCTGAGATCATGCCATTGCACTACAGCCTGGGCAACAGTGCAAGACTTCATCTCAAAAAAAAAAAAATTTATTGGCCGGTGTGGTGGCTTATGCCTGTAATCCCAAGATGTTGGGAGGCTGAGGCTGGCGGATCACTTTAGGGTCAGGAGTTCAAGATAAGCCTGGCCAACATGGTGAAACCTTGTTTCACTAAAAATACAAAAATTATCTGGGCATGGTGGCAGGCACCTGAAATCCCAGCTACTCAGGAGGTTGAGGCATAAGAATCGCTTGAACCGGGGAGGCAGAGGTTGCCATGAGCCGAGATTGCACCACTGCACTCCAGCCCCGGCCACAGAATGAGACTCTGTCTCAAAAAAAAAAAAAAAGAATTTTATCATAAGACTATTAAGTTGCTCATAGACGGAAAAGGAAGGCTGGAGGGACAGTCTAGGATAACTCCTGGAGTCTTGCTTGATATAAGGAATGAACTGACAATTTCATCAGGATGCCACCCAAATGAATAAGTGCTAACTGTTTTTTTCCAGACTTGTATCATTTGCTCAAGATTCAGAAGCTCCAAAAACCAAGTACATGTTTCCTAGAAGGAAATACCTAGGCATAAGAGAGGTAATCTCTCAAAAGGAAATCTAAGACCATTACTAAAACATCCTCACAGATGCTGGGAGGCCAGCAAGAAGCTGTTCTTTACAGGTGTACAGAAAGGATTAAAGGGGATAAGACTAGAGATTGGAATGCTTGAGAGGTGTTTTGCTCTAAAACAGATAAGAGGTAACAGAGACTTGAACAAAAGGTAGTGGCAATGGGATTGGCAGTGAGGGTTTTGATGTGAAAAACACATGGAATCTGTAAAATTTAGTAACAGATACTTCTTTTAAATACACAGATGACTGTGGAGTGCCTAGATAACCTAGAGGAAGTTGATGAAATATTATGGAAATCTGGCTCTGTTACTTAGTAACTATATGATAGTGAGCAAATTACTTCTTTGAGCTTCAAGTATAATTTCAGGTGATAATAATTTTAAAACAGTTGTGAGAATTACATATATATATATAAAATTTTTTTTTTGAGGCAATATCTGGCTTTGTTACTCAGGCTGGAGTACAATGGGTCAACTGCAGCCTCTGCCTCCTGGGCTTAAGTGATCCTCCCACCTCAGCCTCCCAAGTAGTTGGGAGTACAGTTGCGCACCACAACGGCTGGCTAAGTTTTCTTTTCTTTTCTTTTTTTTTTTTTTTTTGGTAGAGATGGGGTTTCACCATGTTGCCCAGGCTGGCCTCAAACTTCTGGGCTCAAGCGATCCTCCTGCCTTGGCTTCCCAGAGCTCTAGGATTACAGGGGTAAGCCACAGTGCCCAGCCCAGTTATGAGAATTAAATAAGCAAAATGCCTGGAATATAGCAAGAAGTCAATGAGTGTTAGTTCCCTTCCCTATTAAACAGAAAAATAGGGAATATTTCTTTTGATTTTCTTTTTGTTTGAGGGTGCTACAGGCAGATGCTATAGTTTGTTATCTTTGTATACTTGGTTTTAGAACTTAATGCCTTTCTATGTGGTTCTTTTTTTTTGTTTTTTTGCGATGGAATCTTGTAGTGTTGCTCAGGCTATAGTGCAGTGGTGCGATCTTGGCTCACTGCAGTCTCTGCCTCCTGGGTTCAAGCAGTTGTTCTGCCTCAGCCTCCCAAGAAGCTGCTACAGATGTGTGCCACCATGCCCAGCTAATTTTTTTGTCTTTTTAGTAGAGACGGGGTTTCACCATGTTGGCCAGGATGGTCTTGATCTCCTGACCTTGTGATCCGCCCACCTTGGCCTCCCAAAGTGCTAGGATTACAGGCATGAGCCACCGAGCCCAGCCCTATATGGGTATTCTTATGGAAACAGATGGGAAATATTCTGGATTAGAAATCAGTTTCAGATTTAGAATTTTAAAATAAGCCTTTTATTTTTACTTAATAATTTCAGATGTACAGAAAAAATGCAAAGGTAGTACAAAGTTCTTATATACCTTTCATGTACTTTCCTTTTTTTTTTTTTTAGAGTCTCATTCTGTCCCCCAGTCTAGGGGACACTACAACCTCCAGCTCCTGGGTTCAAGTGGTTGTCATGTCTCAGCCTTATAGCTAGGAATACAGGCGCACCACCATGCCTGGCTACTTTTTGTGTTTTTTAGTATAGACAGGATTTCACCATGTTGGCCAGGCTGGTCTCAAACTACTGACCTCAAGTAATCCGTCCCCCTCAGCCTCCCATAGTGCTGGGATTACGGGCATGCCTCTAATGTTAACATTTTAAATAACCATGGTACATTTGTCAATGTTAACAAGTTAACATTGTTACAGTATTATTAACTAAACTACCAACTTTATCCAGATTTTCCACTAACATCCTTTTTCTGTTTCAGGATCTAATTTAGGATACCCCCTTGTATTTAGTACATTTAGGTTTTTTAGTTACATTTCTGTTATTAACTGTGTGACCTTAAGCATGCCACCTAACTCTTCAGGCCCTTGTCCATCCCAGATACCTTTTATTTCTGAAGTTTTGAATTTATTTAATATCTGTTATACAGTGTGCTCTATTTATATTTTGAAATAAGATTATAAGATTTAATCAATACACCTGATCTTGTTGACAGTAAAATTTAATTTTTATCCTGTAATTTTACTTTAGTATTAATGGAAAACTATAATAGTGTTGAGTTTTAGGAAAACTCACAAGAGTTTTTTCTTCCATTTGAACCAAAAAGATACAAAAAGAGGTCTTGTATTTTTGTCACCGGTAGAGGGTCATGACTGCAAATTGTCCAGGTTCATGGTGTTTTGAACAAAGAATTGGACTAAACCTCCAGCAAAGAAAGAATGAAGTAGGAAAAGAACGAAGGCAGGGATTTATTGAAAATTAAAGCACACAGCAGTGTGGAAGTGGACCTGAGCAGTGTCTCAAGGGGTCCAGATGTAGAATCTTCTTGGGTTCACATACCCCCTAGAAGTTTCCCATTGGCCACTTCATGCTCACCTCATGTAACTGAAGTGGTAGCCTGCAATCAGTCTGATTGGTTGCAGAAAACAGCCAATGAAGTTACAATGGTCACACTCCCGTGCAATCAGATGTGTTGGTTGCAAAATCTTTGTGAGTTCACATCTGCAAAAAGCTACCAATCAGAGGCCAGGGCAAAGTTACAAAGTTGCAAATGAAGACTCCGCCAGCAATCAGTCTGATTTGTTGGGGCCAGCCAATTTCTCATCTGCAGTGCTCAGAAAAGGTCAAAGGGAGTAGCCTCTGGTCCTTTTGTTACTTAGGCAAGGAAAGTTAGGGTTTTCCTTTCAATTTAGTTCTAGGAAGTTGGCACGAAACAGCCTTAGGTTTCCTGCCTCCAGACCTATTCTGCTGCCTCATCGTCTCCCAAGAGATGGGATCACCATAAATCTTTATGGGAGGCAGAGGGACTGAAGGTCTTTCTTCTGTAACTGCTTCATGCTGACTTGGGGCATAGTCTCTACCTGTTGGAGATCACAGAACTCTCACCCTGTTCTGTCTAGTGGAGGCAGGGTAGCTTTTTGATGGCCAGGGTGATGTCTTCACCTGGAACTGGCTGGAACCTTTGTTGCATGATCATCTGAAGCTTCATGATCTCTAGGTGAGAGGAAATGAATTTGGTTAAAAGACTTAAAGAGGATTTTGGGAGTGGATACCTATGCTGTCAGGAGGGTTTGTTATAGAGATTTGCTGGAGAAAAAACAAAAACTGGTCTGTTCTGGAATCTGTGTGTTTCCTTAAAGTCTTAGCACGAGTGACTCCATTTTGGTTTGGTTCGTTGGGGCCTAGTACATGAGCTTAGTCCAAAACAATGGCCTCCCAGGATTTTGTTTAAGAAAACTCCTTCTTTTTGGTCAGGTTCTCACTTAGGTGAGTGCTTGAGCTGTGGAGTTTCAGGCCAGTCTGGGCAACAAAGCAAGACTTTGTCTCTACTAAAAATTAAAAAAAACAGCTGGGCGTGGTGGTGTGTGCCTATAGTCCCAGCTGCTTGGGAGGCCAGGAGATGAAGGCTGCAGTGAGCTATGCTAGTGCTGCTGCACTTCAACCTGGGCAACAGAGTGAGACTCTGTCTCTAAATAAATTAAAAAAAAAAAAAAACAACTTGGTTTTCAGATTACTAAATTGGATACATTAGTATGGCACACTTTTAGCAAACTTTTTATAGGAAACTCAGAAGATTGGCTTGAATGACTAGATTAAGTTAGAAATTTCTTTGAGATACTGAAGTGGAGATGTCATACAGTTTTACAAGTAAATAAATGTAAATAAGTATGTTTATAAGTACTTATTTTGTTTTTTTTGAGGCAGAGTTTTGCTCGTCACCCAGGCTGGAGTGCAATGGTGCAATCTCAGCTCTCTGCAACCTCCGCCTCCTGGGTTCAAGCAGTTCTTCTGCCTCAGCCTCCCAAGTAGCTGGGATTACAGGCATGCACCACCATGCCTTACTAATTTTTGTAGGGCGGGTGTTTCACCCTATCCAGGCTGGTCTTGAACTCCTAACCTCAGGTATCCACCCGCCTCAGCCTCCCAAAGTGCTGAGATTATAGGCGTGAGCCACTGCACCTGGCCAAAATTTTTTTTTTTCAAAGAGAGACAGAGCATGACTAGAGTGCAGTGGTAGAGTGCAGGCTAGAGTGCAGTACTGTGATCATAGTTTACTTCAGCCTTCAACTCCTGTGCTCAAGGGATCCTTCTGCCTCAGCCTCCTGAGTAGTTAGGACGGCAGGTGTGTGCCACCACACCTGGTTAATTTTTAAATTTTTGTAGAGACAGCATCTTGCTATGTTGCCAGGCCGGTCTTGAACTCCTCGGCTCAAGCAGTCCTCCTGCCTTGACCTTCCTAAGTGTTAGGATTGTAGGCATGAGCCACTGAGCCTGGCCCTCAGTGTCTCTTGTCTTCATGGCCTTATCATAGTTATCTTTTTGAATTACTGGTAATGCAAGAGTGTAAGTAGAATTTGACTCTCAGTTATAGGGCTAATGAAAGTGTAAAAAGATCCTTCACTCTAGAAATCAACTAAGGCAGCTCTGTTAGTGTTGCAGGACTTTTCCTTAGTTCAGCTAAAGACGAGGTTCTTGTCTGTCCCATGGCCATGAAAATTTAGGCTTGCAGATGCTTTAAAGGATGAGTAAAGCAGAGGGTTTTATTGGGTGAAAAGGGAAAAAACGGGGAATCAGGGATTCTCCACAAGGCCAGAGTCCTCTGCTAGAGCACTTCCCGCCCTGCTGTTCAAATCTCAGGTTCCACACAGGAAGAGGAAGGGCCAGGTTCCTCCCTGCTGCAAAGGGTGTGAACCTTCTGAGGCTTCGCTCCAGTGGGCAGCCTGGTTGGAGTTTCTCCAGGGACCCTTTACCACTTGGCTATTTCATTCCCCCTCTAATCTTAACTGTCCTTAGATTAAGGACACAGACAAAGACCCATCTTAACTGCTTCCTGCTGACAGGGCGCTGTTTTGGGGAAACAGCAGTCAGAGGCCTATTTAGGGGTTCCCAGTAGAAGGGGTCATTGTCAGAGGCTTCGATTGCATGACCATTTGGAGTTTGATGGCCTGAAGCCAAAATCAGACAAACTCGGTTATTAGAAAACATGGATCAAAACGAAATAAGGGGATCAAAACGAAATAAGGGGAGGGGTAAGGACAGCTCAAAAATTCTGAGGTCTTTTGCCAGTTTTCACAGGGAGAGGGAGGCCAAAAGCCCAAACGGTAAAGAAACTTTACCCTTTTACTGGCATGTTGGGCATCTGGGTTCCCTTTCTCTGAGTCCAATCCTAAGCCAACCAGATTAAGGTTTGGGAAATTAACTCTTTCTAGTTTGGAAGATGCGTTTGAGGGGAGTGTCTTATAGTACAGAGACACAATTACCTATTAGTGAAGAGAAGAGCTGAAAAGAAAGGAAAAAAGGCGCCTTTTAAAGGAGTTCCAGAGGTTCAGGATGCATTTGAAAGGGGTACAGACTGAAGATAAATGGCTACCCATCTAGAAAGAGGGCCTCCCTGGTTCCCTTATCTTCCTAGCAGATACCCAGGATATGTGAGGGTGAGAGGAAAGAGCTTCCTCTTTCAGTCTTTTGTCCTTGCATCCCAGAATTCCATCAGCCTTGGCAGGTGCCACCATGAGTACCAAAGCAGCTTGCACCCATTAAGCCGGGGTGCCTAGACAATAGAAATTACTTGCCTCACCTATGTCTCTTTCCCACCTACTGTCAGTAGCCTTAGAATTCTCTAGACCTTATTTATTCCATGGATATTAATGTGACCTTTATCCATGAAACAGGAAGCTTGGAGTTGGCTTAATCAGCAGGAGTTAGCCACGCTCACCTGCACTGTGCCTTTTAACCTCTGTTGTCATTTGCCTTTGGATCCCTCAGATCCAGTTTTTTTTTCCTAGGGCTTTGACCCAAAACTTGGAATTGAGTGTGGGACAAAAATGTGTCTTGAGGGAGTTGCATGGATTCCTTATCATAAGCTGAATGCTGAGGTGAAACTGTGGAACTGAGTCTTACTCCATTAAGGGAGAGGAAAGGATGTCTTGTGACACACCCAGATACCTGGTGGCTGTAGTTATGCTTGCTAAGATTTGGGTGCATGGTGCTTGGCTTTGGTTAGCTCCCTTGGTCTTACTTTCCCAAAAGGAAACCTCTGAGTGATGGGGCATTCTGTATATTCCCATCGCCTGGCAGAATTTGCAGGATAATTGCTCAGAACTAGAATATTGGTCCAGATTTTTACATTACCTGTCCCTCTTGTTCTTTCTGAGATGCAGCTGGAGATTGCTGGTTGGTTCAAAGGAACAGAAGGATTAGTCTAAAATGTAGGTGAAAACTTAACAACTAATGAGTTTAGAATTTAATAACAAATAATGATACATTTTGGAACATAATTTCTCTCTTTCCAGTCTTCATTTTTGTTAAAAAATCGTGATAGAACTGAGTGGGTTGCAAAATAGACCTTAGTCTTATACTTGACCTGATTATTTGCATAAAGTGTAGCAAGAATAATTATGTCTACATAGGCCTTTTAGATTGGGCTTGATGGAACTCTATTCCTCAAGGAATCTCAGATAAGACCTTTTAAAGCTGAGCCCAGCCATGGGCTGGATGATCTTCTCCTCTTAAGGTCCCAAGATAAACTTGGAGCTCCTAGACCTGTTAGAAAATGACATTCTTTGCTGATCACAGGTCAGGAACCCTGTACAGGGACTGTGAAATGAGGATATTAGGCCAGTTTTCCCCATGGTACTTTTATTTGTTCTGCAAGTCAAGCTTGACTCCTTAAAGGGAAGCATACCCTTCCAGTAAAAGCCTTGGTAAAATAACCATTTTCTCCATTTATATTCTGTTGCAAAAGAAAAATAGATTCTTACTGCATTGATGCAAACACATTGCCGTAAGAATATTCACAGATAAGCTGGGCACAGAGGCTCACAACTGTAATCCCACCACTTTGGGAGGCCAACGTGGGTGGATCACGTGAGGTCAGGAGTTCCAGACCAGCCTAGCCAATATGATGAAACCCCATCTGTACTAAAAATATAAATTAGCTGGGCATGGTGGCTGGCACCTGTAATCCTAGGTACTTGAGAGACTGAGGCAGAAGAATCGCTTGAACCTGGGAGCTGGAGGTTGCACTGAGCTGAAATTGAGCCACTGCACTCCAGCCTGGGCAATAAGAGTGAAACTCTGTCTCAAAAATAAATAAATAAAAAATAATTAAAAAATTAAAAAAAGAATATTTACAGATAGTTTCCCAATTTTAGAGGAACTAAGCAGAGAGAAACATACATGCTCCAAATTTTTGTTCATGGGAATATACCTTACTCAATTATGAAAGGCCGTAAATAGTTCAAAGTAAGTTTCCTTGACTCTGAAAAACAAAACAAGGATCAGCAATATTCCAACCAAAAGTCAAAAAGTTGCTTCAGCTTTCTGAGTTCAGTCCACTTAGTTAACTCTTGTTTTGCTTGATATTGTAAACACTCAGAAAATGAACAGCTCTTCATGAGAACTGTTCATTTTCCTTTGTAACAATCTCCATAGTTATCAGAAGTCTGTATTTGAGAGCACCTGTTAAAAGTCTTACAGTCTATTATAAACCATCTTCTGAAAAGAATTAAAACAAGACAACAGTCGTCTGTGAATACCAAAATACCCACTATAGTCAGAAACATAATTGACAAAGAAGTTTGGTTATCTCTGTGGTTTATAGTAACTTAACCTTAATTATGATTGATAGCATATACTGAGAAATTTAGAAATACCATGCAATTTTGGAACACATGTAAGTGTTATTTACTAAGATATAACCTAAAGAAGATTGAACATAATTTTGGCAATCCCATGTACCTAAGTGTGTCAAATAACCCTGTTTACCTCTCTTTTCTAGACACTTCATGGGCCCTCTGAAGTGTTTGAAAAGCTAGGTGCCAGGGAAGACAATTTTGAAACTGAAGTTTGATTTTGGGAAGGCTGTTAAATGTTTGAGGTTTAAAACACTTGATATTATGAAATAGATTTCCAGATACCATAAGTTATTTATTTTGCCAAAATGACTCAGAAATTAAAAACAAAAAACTTTTTTTTTTTTTTTAAAGAGAGGGAATCTGGGCAGGAGTGCAGTGGCAGGATCTCAGCTCACTGCCACCTCCACCTCCAGGGTTCAAATTTTTCTCCTGTTTCAGCCTCCCGAGTACCTGGGATTACAGGCGCCCACAACCACACCTGGCTAATTTTTTTGTATTTTTAGTAGAGACAGGGTTTCACTATGTTCACCAGGCTGGTCTTGAACTCCTGACCTTGTGATCACCTGCCTCAGCCTCCCAAAGTGCTGGGATTACAGGTGTGAGCCACCGCGCCTGGCTGAAAAAACCTTCTATAATGCTTTACAAGTTTACCCTTTACAAATTTTGCCAAAGAGCAGATTAGTACCCTAGGAAAACCTTGTTAGGCTTTTATTTCAATGCTCAATTTACAGAAAAACCATATAATACCCTTTTTTGAATTTCGTCACTATGTTCACACAGAGAACCTCTTCTGCAAGATTCTTTTCCGCAGTTCTTCCACCACTTCTTTGAACCTTCAGCTTTTTCCTAATTTAACTCAAAACAATTCTTTAACCCTAGGCAAAATAACATTTGTTTACATTTCCATGCCTTCTTATAACCTTTTACTAAAAAACACATTTTACTCTTCTTACTCACCTTGCATGTAAATCTATTTCTAGTAGTTTCAATTAACTGCTAGCAATTTTTAACTTTAAGGTAAAACTTGGTAAGTTGCTTTAATTGTGTGCTAACTACAGCCAAGGTTTGCCTTCTTACTTAAAGGCATGGTTAGTTCCATATGTCCCCAGGCCTTAACAGTTGTGAAGCAGGCAAGATAGACAGTTCTCAAAACCCAAAAAGTAGTTTATAATCTCAAAACATTTAGGAAACTTTGCATCTGACATACATTTTACCATAGTCTTTAGGGCTGTTTTTATTTGGTAAAGATTAAAGTCAGATGAACTGAAAGCTACCACAGCTTTTATTTTGCCTTAAAAAAAATTAGATCCAAGCCCTTGTTTTTCTTTAGGCCAAATTAATTAGAGCTCTTTTTACAAGCATCACACACAGTACACACACAGATAGGTGGAAGAAAACCCAGTCACTGGGTGGGGGCCTTTAAAAGACAGGGCTAGGAAAAATGCAATATCAAACCAGAAAGAAACATTCCCTAAGCCAGAATTGCTAAACAAAGCCTTGCCAGGGATTACAAACCATGCCCTCAGGATGTAAAACAAGATGGGAGGCTTGCAGGACAAACCATACAGACAAGCAAAGCACACCAGATTGGCCATGCCCCAGACTAGCCCCACAAATCCTTTTTCACAATTAAAGCTTTACAGAAGAAACAGTGATAGTTGCAGGGCCTGGCCTAGTAAAGGGAAAAAGAAACTTTAAAGGTTAACCTGTTGATGGGGTAGAGATGGAGAAAGAAAAGAAACAGTTTAAAAATGCCCGAGGAAGAACTTATTCTTATGCAAGTGGTTCCTCCACCAGGGAGAAAAGTTTAACTTCTGTCTCACAGTTGAAACTCGTTGGCTGGGGAAGGGAAAGGTTGCCTTGGTGTGGCTGGGAACCAATCTGCTGGCTGTGTGGGACTCTTGGGGAGTCCCACGTTGTCCCAGTCCTGGAACGGAGGGGAGAGTGGCTGGGAGCTGCTGCTCCCCAGTCCCTCCTGAAAAAGGAAGGAAAAGACCATGAAAAGGCCTTGGACCCCCAGGAGCAACAGAGGGTGGGGGTGTGGTTTCCCATAAACTCAGAAGTCCAAGGGTGAAAAGACTTAGAAAACCACAGTTAGAGGTTTTGAGTTCCCATTTCACTCACTGCTTCTTGAGCCCCATGTTGGGTGTCAGAAATGTTGCACGACTTTTACTTTAATTTAGCTAAGGACAGGATTCTTGTCCGTCCCATGGCCAGGAAAATGTAGGCTCCCAGATGGTTTAAAGGGTGAGTAAATCAGAGTTTTATTGGGTGAAAAGGGAATAAAAGGGGAAACAGGGATACTCCTCATGATCAGAGTACTCTGCTAGAGAGCATCTTACCCAGCCGGAATCTCAGGCTCCACATTGGAAGAGGCTGGGCCAGGCTCCTCCCACTGCAATGGGCATGAACTTCCCAAGGCTCCATTCTAGTGGGCAGGCTGGTAGGAGTTTCTCCAGAGATCCCTCCCACCTGACTATCTCATTTGGACAATTCTCCTTTGGAGATGACAGAACCAAGAATACACCCTGGGAAAAGACCAGTAAAAAGAGGGCAAAAAGGGCAAATCTAAATTTAAAATAACAATTTGAAAGCAATATATTTTGAATATTGAATTAAATATTTGCTTCCTTTTGGTAATAATTTGTTTTTTTAAAATTTTTTATTGAGATGGAGTCTCACTCTGTCACTCAGTCTGGAGTGCAGTGGCACCATCTCAGCTCACTGTAACCTCCGCCACCTGGGTCCAAGCGATTCTCGTGCTTCAGCCTCCCAAGTAACTGGGACTACAGTTGCATGCCACCACATCCGGCTAATTTTTGTATTTTTAGTAGAGATGGGGTTTCGCCATGTTGGCCAGGCTGGTCTCAAAGTCCTCACCTCAGGTGATCTGACTGCCCTGGCCTCCCAAAGTGCTGGGATTACAGACATGAGCCACTTTGTCCAGCCCCTTTTGGTAATATTTTTTTTTTTTGAGACGGAGTTTCGCTCTTGTTGCCCAGGCTGGAGTGTGATGGCACGATCTCGGCTCACCACAACTTCCGTCTCCCAGGTTCAAGTGATTCTTCTGCCTCAGCCTCCTGAGTAGCTGGGATTACAGGCATACGCCACCACACTTGGCAATTTTGTATTTTTAGTAGAGATGGGTTTCTCAATGTTGGTCAGGCTGGTCTCGAACTCCCGACCTCAGGTGACCTGCCCGCCTTGGCCTCCCTAAGTACTGGTATTACAGGCATAAGCCACTGTGCCTGGCAATTTCTTTTCCCTCGAGATAGTCTTGCTCCATTGCCCAGGCTGGAGTGCAGTTTCAAAATCGCAGCTCACTGCAACCTCCACCTCCTGGGTTCAAGCGATTCTTGTGCCTCAGCCTTCTGAGGTAGCTGGGACTACAGGTGCACACCACCATGGCTGGCTAATTTTTCTATTTTTAGTAGAGATGGGGTTTTGCCATGTTGTCCAGGCTGATCTCAAACTCCTAACCTCCAGTGATCCATCTGCCTTGGCCTCCCAAAGTGCTGGGATGCCACGTTTCCCAATTTGGTGATAATTCTTGCCTTACCTAAACTATAGTTAACCAAATTGTACATGTGCAATGAGAATGGTTATACCAGAAAGGAAACACTTTTTTCTTCATATCCCCCATCATATTTGTTTTATGTTGCACTGATAAGTTACCATATTATATTATTTTATACATGTGAGTATCTTGGGTATTTTAACTATTCCCTTTTGAGGCAGAGTCTAGCTCTGTCACCCAGGCTGCAGTGTAGTGGCGCGATCTCGGCTCACTGAAACATTCACCTCTTGGTTTCGAGTGATTCTCCTGCCTCAGCCTCCCTAGTAGCTGGAATTACAGGTGTGCGCCACCATGCCCAGCTAATTTTTTGTATTTTTAGTAGAGACTGGGTTTCATTATATTGGCCAGGCTGGTCTCGAACTCCTGACCTCGTGATCCACCTGCCTTAGCCTCCCAAAATGCTGGGATTACAGATGTGAACCACTGTGCCCAGCTAACTATTCCCTTTAAATTTTCTTGAAAATAAAAAATGATGTGACTAAGATTTCTTTTTATTGTTTTTCTTTTTGAGACAGAGTCTCTGTCACCTGGCTGGAGTGCAGTGGCATGATCTTGGCTCACTGCAACCTCCCCCTCCCAGGTTGACGTGATTCTCATGTCTCAGCCACTGGAGTAGCTGCCACCATGGCCGGCTAATTTTTTTGGTATTTTTTCATAGAGACAGAGTTTCATCATGTTGGCCAGGCTGGTCTCAAACTCATGGCCTCAAGTGATCCCCTTGCCTCGGCCTCCCAAAGTGCTGGAGTTACAGGCATTAGCCACTGCCCCCTGGTGGTTATTAGATTTTGGTTATAGAGCTTAGTTCAGTACTTTCATTTATCAGAAAACATGTTGCCATTTTTGAAAGTACTGCTGTGGAACTAATAAGACCAAGCTTTTGATGAAAATTTTATAACTTCTAGGTATTTGTAATACTGGTATTTTTGTTACTGAAATTTTTAAATTCTCTGGAAAAAATTGTTTGTTTGTGTTTTTTGAGATGGAGTCTCACTTTGTCGCCCAGTTTGGAGTGCAGTGGCGCAATCTCGGCCCATTGCAACCTCCACCTCCCAGGTTCAAGCGATTCTCCTGCCTCAGCCTCCTGAGTTGCTGGGATTATAGCCACACGCCACCACGCCTGGCTGATTTTTGTATTTTTAGTAGAGACGGGGTTTCACCATGTTGGTCAGGCGGGTCTCAAACTCCTGACCTCGTGATCCACCTGCTTTGGCCTCCCACAGTGCTGGGATTACAGGCATGAGCCACCATGCCTGGCTGGAAAAAAAGTTTTTAAAGTACTTCATGTATAACTAGAACATAAGGAAGATTAAAACCATTCCTGATTTATCACCTAGAGATCATCAGTGTTATATTTCCTTTATTATTGCTTCTCTGCATGTTTACTATATAGGTAATATATAGTATAGTAGTAAAGGAGGGATTTTCTGAGATGAAACCCTTTGGGTTCAGATTTCTGTTCCACCACTTACTAGGCTGTGTAGTCTTAACAAATTGCTTAATTTCTCTGAATCTTGAGTTTCACATATATAAATGGGGGATAATAAAAATAGATACTGTTTACTATATGCCAGCTACCTTGCTAAGTATATTATGTATAAAATCTTACTTATTCCTCCTCACATCTTTACTTAAGAAGTACTTAAAAGTGCCTTTAAGAGGATCAAATGGGCCGGGTGTGGTGGGTCACACCTGTAGTTCCAGCACTTTGGGAGGCAGAGGCGGGCGGATTACGAGGTCAAGAGATCGAGACCATCCTGGACAACATGGTGAAACCCCATCTCTACTAAACATACAAAAGTTAGCTGAGTGTGGTGGGCACATGCCTGTAGTCCCAGCTACTCAGGAGGCTGAGGCAGGAGAATTGCTTGAACCCAGGAGGTGGAGGTTGCAGTGAGTAGAGATTGCGCCACTGCCCTCCAGCCAGGCAACAGAGTGAGAGTGTTTCAAAAAACAAAAAGAGGATAAATTGAAATGTAATGTACTTGGTATAGGAGTTTTATGTATTTACTTTTTTTTTTTTGAGATGGAGTCTCGCTCTGTTGATACCAGGCTGGAGTACAGTGGCATGATCTTGGCTAACTGCAACCTCTGCTTCCCTAGTTCAAGCCATCCTTCTGCCTCAGCCTCCCGAGTAGCTGGGATTACAGGCAGCTGCTACCATGCCTGGCTAATTTTTGTATTTATTTATTTTTTTTTTAGATGGACTCTTGCTCTGTCACCCAGGTTGGAGTGCAATAGTACGATCTTGGCTCACTGTAACCTTGCCTCCCAAGTTCAAGCAATTCTCCTGTCTCAGCCTCCCGAGTAGCTGGGACTACAGGCGCCCACCACCATGCCTAGTTAATTTTTGTATTTTTAGTGGAGATGGGGTTTCACTATATTGACCAGGCTGGTCTTGAACTCCTGACCTTGTGATCCACCTGCCTTGGCCTCCCAAGTGCTGAGATTACAGTGGGAGCCACTGCGCCCAGTCTAATTTTTGTATTTTTAGTAGAGATGGGGTTTCAACATGTTCGCCAGGCTGGTCTTGAACTCCTGACCTCAAGTGATCCGCACGCCTCAGCCTCCCAAAGTGTTGGGATTACACACATGAGCCACTGTGCCAGCCTATGTATTTCTTCAAATTGGTTTTATAGAGTATATTTAACCTATTATTAAAACTTATTTCTGATTAAACTTATTAGCCCACCTCTGGTTTATCTTGGCATTTAATGTACAAGATATAATAATCTAACTTGGCTTTTTGAAGTAGAAAACGTGGAAGTGGGAAATAAGTTTTGCATTCTATTTCAATTCTAATAAAATGAGGAAGTACTTATGCCTATGGAACTGCCTTTATATTCTGTAGGAAAAATGGTGTGGTGGATCAGCAATGTTTTCCATAGGAATAAGGGGATGGTATTGAGAAGACTTACAAAAGATTCATATGTGTAATCCCAAATTTAAACATCGTTCCAATATTACTTTTTCTGTTTTTGTCCTATTTACTATTAGAATTACGTGAGCATCAAAAGAAATGTAAAAGTTTTCTACTTTTCTGCTTCAAAGTTTGCAAATACCTATAAAACTACTAGGTTCTGGCTGGGTGCAGTGGCTCATGCCTGTAATCCCAGCATTTTGGTAGGCTGAGGCACATGGATGGCTTGAGCTCAGAAGTTACTTTGGGAGGCTGAGGCAGATGGATGGCTTGAGCTCAGAAGTTCAAGACTAGCCTGGGCAACATGGCAAAACCTAGTGTCAAAAATATAAAAATCGGCCTGGCGTGGTGGCTCACGCCTGTAATCCAAGCACTTTGGAGGCCAAGGCGGGCAGATCACCTGAGGTTGGGAGTTCAAGACCAGCCTGACCAACATGGTGAAACCCCGTCTTTAAAAAATAAAAATAAAAAAAAAAATTATAAAAATCACCATGGCGTGGTGGCATATGCCTGTAGTCCCAGTTATTGGGAGGGTGAGGTGGGAAGATTCCTTGAGCCCAAAGCCTAGGAGGTTCAGGCTGCAGTGAGATCATGGCACTGCATTTCAGCCTAGGTAACAGAGTGGTGGAGGCTTTGTCTCAAAACAAGCAAAAAAAAAAAAAAAACCTATCAGATTCTAAAACACAATTGGAAGTAACATTTTGTTACTCTTTCTAATTACTAACAAGAGACAAGAGTCCTACCTCTAGAGCAAGTTGTAGTAATTATTTCGTCTACTGTTGTTGGACTTTTAGGTTCTTTAAGGTTTTTCTACTCCCCAACTTTTTCTTTTGAAAAATGTAACATTTATTGAAAAGTTGCAAGACTAGTAAAATGAATAGCTTACCAATTCATTAACATATTGCTCTATAACCTATATTGCTATGTTACATAGACTTTTTTTACCCTGAACCATTTGAATTCGTTGCAGAATCATGACTTTAAATACTTCAGTATGTATTGCCCAAGACAAGGACATTTTCCTACTAAGCACAATACTACTACCATAGGAAATTTAGCAGCAATATAGTATTCAAATATATAGTCTGTTACAGTTCCTCAATTTATCACGATAATGCCTTTTAAAGTTGGATTTTATTCCCCCAATTTGGGATCTAAAGGCCATACATTGCATTTAGTTGCCATGTCTCTTTGGTCTCCTCCAGAACAGTTCCATGTGTCTTTTTTTTTTTTTTTTTTTGTCTTTAATGATGTTTTGCAGAGTCCAGTCTAGTTGTTTTGCAGGTAATTTCTATTTTGACAGAAAATCATTCTTGTTGGATTTGTTAGTGTGGCGTTATAGATATCTAAATAGTCCATAATTATAGGGCAAGGACTACAAATCTGTAGTTCCAGCTATTTAGGAGGCTGAGGCAGGAGAATCTCTTGAGCCCCAAGAGTTTAATCCAGCCAGGGCAACATAGTGAGAAAGACTGGTTTTTTTTTTAAAGATAGTTTGCAATATAATAGTGGGCAGCTGTAGGTATCTAATGTGACAGTCCTACTTCCCCTCCTCATCCTTAACCTAAAAGTAATCTTTTACGAGAATGTCTTCCAATGCATGTGTGAAACTTTAAAAAATGAACAAAAATCTTTCACTTTGCAAAGTTGTGACACTTACAGATTTTGAGCTATGATATTAAACTTAAAAAATTCCTGCTTCACTCCTGTCTTGCATTTCCCTTTCTGACACTTTTGAGAATAGTCACAATTCTATTTTTTTTAATTTGCTTTTTTTTTTTTTTTGAGACGGAATCTTGCTCTGTCGCCAGGCTAGAGTGCAGTAGCATAATCTCGGCTCACTGCAACTTCCGCCTCCCGGGTTTAAGCGATTTTCCTGCTTCAGCCTCCCGAGTAGCTGGAACTACAGGTGCGCGCCTCCACACCCAGCTAATTTTTGTATTTTTAGTAGAGACAGGACTTCACCATGTTGGCCAGGATGGTCCCAATCTCTTGACCTCATGATCAGCCTGCCTCGGCCTCCCAAAGTGCTGGGATTACAGACGTGAGCCACCATGCCAGGCCTTAATTTGCATTTTTAACATTCACACGAGCAACATTAATTGTAAGCAAAATAAACTAGAAAATTCCGATAAGGAAAATGACGAAAATTAGTCTTCTCTAAGTCCTAGCATTCACATAGAAAAACTGTTAACATTTTGGTCAGTACTCTTTCAAACCTGAAGGAATGAAAAGTGCTTGTGAGAGACACATTACAAGAATTTTGTATCATACTGTAACTCTGTGTTGTAGTTTGCTCCATGCCTGTTCCCACCCCCCCCCCAGCCCGCAAAAGTGACTACAATATTAAACAATGAAAGCACGGAAAGTAGCGGTACCATATGATCTTATTAAAAGGAAACAGCTGGAAGGAGAGGCTCTAATCTTACCAGTCAGCATTTAGATACTTACCAAATACTGTAAATAATTCTTAGTGGTTATATCAGTTACTTTTCTAGATGGTTATATCAATTTTCAGTTGTCAGAATCTCTGTTGATGGGGGAAGGGGAACACTAGAACGTTCTAGGGAAAATTGAGTGCTTGTGGAAAATTGTAAATTATGAAAATATTAAAATCCGTTTGGTACTAAGTTTCATATAAATGCCATGATCACAGAATGATTTTTTTCTCAGTTTAATTTTTAACATGTTTTTAAAAATAGAGTGTTCATCATTCAAAAAGTATAAGCTGGTCACAGTGCCTCACACCTGTAATCCCAGCACTTTGGAAGGCCAAGGTGGGCTGATCACCTGAGGCCAGGAGTTCGAAACTAACCTGGCCGACATGGTGAAACCCCGTCTCTATTAAAAAATACAAAATTAGCTGGACTCAGTGGCATGCGCCTGTAATCCCAGCTACTTGGGAGGCTGAGGCAGGAGAATGGCTTGAACCCAGGAGGTGGAGGTTGTGGTGAGCTGAGATCGTGCCACTGCACTCCAGCTTGGGTGACAGAGCGAGACTCCATCTTAGAAAATATGTATAAGATACACAGCACAAGTCTCCTTCCCATTTTATGTCTCAGCATCTTGATTTATCTCCTTAGAGGCCACCAGAGCTATCAGTTTCTATGTATCCAGAGGTAGTTTATGTATGTACAAGAAAGTTTGTATAATCACAGAATATGTTAGAAATGACCTGATTATTTAAATCTAATTCTCCTTAATAGTACTGATATTTGTATAGAGCTTTTACTTTTTACAGCGTACTTTCACATATATTGTACCTTGTGCTTGTAACCATTTTGTGAAGTAGTTGTGAACCCAAAATATCTGAAACGGGTCCCAGTCAATTTAGAAAGTTTATTTTGCCAAGGTTAAGGACACACCTATGACACAGCCTCAGGAGGTCCTGACAGTGTGTGTCCAAGGTGGTTGGGGCACAGCTTGGTTTTATACATTTTAGGGAGACCTGAGACATCAATCAATATGTGTAGGATGTACATTGGTTCAGACCAGAAAAGCAGGATAGCTTGAAGGGGAGTAGGGAGTTCCAGGTCATAGGTACATAAGATATAAAGGGTTAATTCCTTTGAGTCTCTCATTAGCCTTTTTGGGAATACACAATTTACACCTGAGAGGAGGGTAGAGGAATAATCACTTATGCCTTAGTCTGGCTTAGTGAAACAATAGAGTAGAGGAAGCAGTCAGATATGCATTTGTCTCATGTGCCCACAAGTAATTTCCTTGTAGGCAAATTGTGAGGGAGATACATAGTTAGGAATAAATTGGGAGGAAGCTTTGCTTGACTCAGTTCCCAGCTGAACTTGTCTTTGGCTTAGTGATTTCGGGATCCTGAGATTTACTTTCCTTTTACATAGTAAATTAAGACTTAAAAGTACAAAAATTAAAAATCACTACTTAAGAAATGCAGAAAGAATGATAAACACAGAAAATGATCATTTTGTAACTTCCCAAGGTTGGAAGTCATTACATGAAAGATGTAAAGTGTATCTCCTTTTTGTCTAAAATACTACAATGCAGTTCTGATGCTAAGCATCTAAATGTAACGGCCAATTTGGAAAACAGTTTGGCTGTATCTTAGAAAGGTAAGTGTACATTTACCAGCAATCCCACTCCTAGGAGAGTATTCCCAAGATAAATGAAAAGGTGTTCACAAAAGTCTTCATACAAATAAATACAGTTGTCCCATTGTATCCATTGGTTCTAGGACTCTCCTTGGGTACCCAAATCCATGGATGCTCAAGGCCTTTATATAAACGGGTGTAGTATTTGCGTATAATAACCTCCAAATTCTTCAGTATATTTAAAATTGTTTCTAAGGCCAGGCGCGGTGGCTCACGCCTGTAATCCCAGCACTTTGGGAGGCCAAGGCAGGTGGATCACAAGGTCAGGAGATCAAGACCATCCTGGGGCCAACATGGTGAAATCCCATCTCTACTAAAAATGCAAAAATTAGCTGGGTGTGGAGGTGCATGCCTGTATTCGCAGCTACTGGGAGGCTGAGGCAGGAGAATCGCTTGAACCTGGGAGGCAGAGATTGCAGTGAGCTGAAATCGTGCCACTGCACTTCAGCCTGGCGACAGAGTGAGACTCCGTGTCAAAAAATAAATAAAAATGCCAGAGTGGTGGCAAGCGCGTCTAATTCTAGCTACTCAGGAGGGTGAGGCAGGAGAATCGCTTGAACCCATTCAGCAGAGGTTGCGGTGAGCCAAGGTAGTTCCATTTCACTCCAGTGTGGGTGACAAGAGTGAAACTCTGTCTCGAAAAAAAAGGAATTTTCTTTAATTTCCTTTTCAGAAAGTTCATTGATAGTATGTAAAAGTACAGGCTAGGTGCGGTGGCTCATGCCGGTAATCCCAGCACTTTGGGAGGCCACGGTGGGCGGATCACCTGAGGTCAGTAGTTTGAGACCAGCCTGGCCAACCTGGTGAAACCTCATCTCTACTGAAAATACAAAATATTAGGCGTTGTGGCAGACACCTGCAATCTGGGCTACTTGGCAGGCTGAGACAGGAGAATCTCCTGAACCCAGGAGACGAAGGTTGTGGTGAGCCAAGATGGCGCCACTGCACTCCAGCCTGGGCGACAGAACAAGACTCCATCTCAAAAAAGAAAAAAAAAAAAAAAGATTGCAGTTTCTAAATAACCATTCTCTATTAAAAAAATACAGGGGCTCGGTGGCACTTTGGTAGGCCTAGGCAGGCAGATCTCAAGGTCTGGAGATCGAGATCATCTTGAACAACATGGTGAAACCCCGCCTCTACTAAAAATACAAAACTTAGCTGGGTGTGGTGGTGTGCACCTGTAATGTCAGCTATTCAGGAGGCTGAGGCAGAATTGCTTGAACCCGGGAGGTGGAGGTCGCAGTGAGTTGAGATTGCGCTATTGCACTCCAGCCTGGGTGACAGAGCGAAACACTGTCTCAAAAAAAAAAGAAGTACAACCAATTTTTGTATATTAATCTTTTATTTTCAGACTTTGATCTCTTGTCACCCAGGCTGGAGTGAAATGGAACGATCTTGGCTCACTGCAACCTCTGCCGCCTGGGTTCAAGCGATTCTCCTGCCTCACCCTCCAGAGTAGCTGGAATTAGAGGCGCTTGCCACCAGGAGAATCACTTGAACCTGGGAGGTGGAGGTTGTGGTGAGCCGAGATCGGAACATTACACTCAGCATTGGCAACAAGAGCAAAAGTTTGTCTTGTTTTGACAAAAAAAAAAAAAAAAAAAAGGAAAAGAAAAAAGAAAAAAAAAGAAAAGAAAAAAAAAGTAATAAATGAATTAAGGAAAAAAAAGTTTGAAAGCTAGAAAGGATCCATAGACTCATAATAAGTCTCTGATATATCCATCAATATT
>CAUYLG010030593.1:0-34273 GCA_963573385.1 Cacajao melanocephalus
GTGCAGATCATGCAGGATTGTTGCATAGGTACATACATGGCAAGGTGGTTTGCTGCCTTCATCCCCCCATCACCTATATCTGGTATTTCTCCCCACATTATTCCTCCCCACCCTTCCCACCCCCCGCTGTCCTTCCCCAGCCCCCTCCAACTGACCACAGTGTGTGATGCTCCCCTCCCTGTGTCCATGTATTCTAATTGTTCAACACCCACCTATAAGTGAGAACATGCAGTGTTTGGTTTTCTGTTCTTGTGTCAGTTTGCTGAGAATGATGGTTTCCAGAGTCATCCATGTCCCTATGAAGGACATGAACTCATCGTTTTTTATGGCTGCATAGTATTCCATGGTGTATATGTGCCACATTTTCTTTATCCAGTCTATCATTGATGGACATTTGGGTTGGTTCCGGGCCTTTGCTGTTGTAAACAGTGCCACAATAAACATATGTGTGCATGTGTCTTTATAATAGAACAATTTATAATTCTTTGGGTATATATATTTAGTTCTTCTTGTTGTATTGATCGTTTTACCATTATGTAATGCCCTTCTTTGTCTCTTTTTGATTTTTGTTGGTTTAAAGTCCGTTTTATCAGAGACTAGGATTGCCACCCCTGCTTTTTTTTTGCTCTCCATTTGCTTGGTAAATCTTCTTCCATCCCTTTATTTTGAATCTATGTGTGTCTTTGCATGGTGTGCTCACCGATGGTTCTTGGCTTTTTATCCAGTTTTCCAGTCTGTGTCTTTTGATTGGGGCATTTAGTCTGTTTACATTTAATGTTAATATTGTTATGTGTGAATTTGATCCTGCCATTTTGTTACTGTTTTTTTGTTTTACCCTTTGGTTGGTGTAATTTCTTCATTGCATTGTTGGTCTTTACCATTTGGTTCTTTTTTGCAGTGGTTGGTACTGGTTTTTCCTTTCTGTGTTTAGTGCTTCCTTCAGGACCTCTTGTAGGACAGGTCTGGTAGTGACAAAATCTCTCAGCAATTTCTTGTCTGTAATGGATTTTATTTCTCCATCACTTATGAAGCTTACTTTGGCTGGATATGAAATTCTTTGTTGAAAGTTCTTTTCTTTAAGGATGTTGAATATTGGCCCCCACTCTCTTCTGGCTTGTAGGGTTTCTGCTGAGAGATCTGCTGTGAGTCTGATGTGCTTCCCTTTGTGGGTGACCTGACCTTTCTCTCTGGCTGCCCTTAGCATTTTTTCCTTCATTTCAACCCTGGTGAATCTGACAATTATATGCCTTGAGGTTGCTCTTCTTGAGGAATATCTTTGTGGTGTTTTCTGTATTTCCTGGACTTGAATGTTGGCCTGCCTTGCTAGGTTGGGGAAGTTCTGCTGGACAATATCCTGAAGAGTGTTTTCCAGCTTGGATTCATTCTCCCTGTCATCTTCTGGTACACCAATCAATTGTAGATTAGGTCTTTTCACATAATCCCATATTTCTCGAAGGCTTTGTTCATTTCTTTTCACTATTTGTTCTCTTTTCTTGCCTTCTCATTTTATTTCATTCAGTTGATCTTCAATCTCTTATATCCTTTCTTCTGCTTGATATACTTGGCTATTGAAATTTGTGTGCGCTTCACGAAGTTCTTGTGCTGTTTTTTTCAGCTCCATCAAGTTGTTTATGTTCTTCTCTAAGCTGGTTATTCTAGTTAGCATTTCGTCTAAACCTTTTTACAAGGTTTTTAGTTTCTTTGCATTGGGATAGAACATGTTTCTTTAACTCAGAGAAGTTAAAGGAATTTCACCTTCTGAAACCTGTTTCTGTCAATTCGTCAAATTTGTTCTCCGTCCAGCTTTGTTCTCTTGCTGGTGAGGAGTTGTGATCTCGTGGTGGGGGAGAGGCATTCTGATTTTTGATGGTTTCATTCTTCTTGCGCTAGTTTCTTCCCATCTTGTTGGATTTATACAGCTTTGTTCTCAGGTAGCTGCTTGGGGAGGTGGCCTTTCCTTTGTCTGCCTGCAGAGGTGCTGCTGGGCTGCTGTGGATTCAGTGGAGCTGCTGCGTCTTTCATTTACTCAGGAAAATTAGGTCAGCTTTTGCAATGGTGGCTGTCCTTCCCCCTCCCACCAGCTTGATTGTTCCTGGTTGCTCTCTAACTGATGTTCTGGGCGCAAAACTCTGGAGTGAGAGTTTTTTAACCTGCTGGGCTTTGTGTGGGGGGGCAGGGGGGTACCCATCCTGCAGTATGGCATGTTTCCCTGCTTTCAGTTCCCCTTCTTTCTGGAGGGAGGGTAGCTCCGTCTCACAGGCTTTCTGGCTTTCACGTCAGCCAGTGCTTCTGCCTAGATCTATACTGACAGCCCGGTGCCGGCGAAGTTGCTGTTCTGCCCTGTTCAGGCAGCTCGCTGAGGCTTTTCAGCCCGGTGAAGATCTCCTGTTCTGTGGGTTGTAGAGGGCTTGAGTGGAGCGCTGTATCCGAACCGAAGTCCCAGAGGGGAGATCCCCCTGTCCTCCCGTCAGCTGCATGTACCTCCTGGGTGGGGCAGTGCCCCACCTTGCCTCAACTTGCCCTATTTGGTTTATACCTGTCCAACCAGACAGACAAAATGAACCTGGTACCTCATTTGGAATTGTGGAGACCACTCGACTTCTGCATCTCTCTCACTGGGAGCTGCTTTCCAGAGCTGCCTCTTATTCGGCCATCTTGGCATCCCCCAGAGCTATTACTTTAAAAACATACACTTTTATTTCATAAACTTTCTTTTCTAACATTTCATTAAAAAATAATACAGATAAGAACAAAGAGGCCGGGTGTGGTGGCTCATGCCTGTAATCCAAGCACTTTGGAGGCCAAGGCGGGCAGATCACCTGAGGTTGGGAGTTCAAGACCAGCCTGACCAACATGGTGAAACTCCGTCTTAAAAAAAAAGAAAAAAACAAAGAAGAAACCCAAAAATGGCCCCTAAATCTCCCTACCCAGGTAACCTTCTTGGCATTAAAAAAAAATAACATATATCTAGGATTATAACATCCCATCTTGTATCTAGAGGGAAAAATATAGCTGGAAAGCCTCTTTCCCACCTACCCATAGTCTTTTGCCAAAGGTAACCATAAGACATAGTTTCTCATGATTTCTTCCAGGAAAAAAAAAGTGCCCACATATGTACATTCATCTATGTATTTTAAAAATTTACACAAAAGTGATCATACTACTCACACTGTTCTGCATTTTGTTTTTCTTTTAATTTAATGATAAAAATTTAAGATTATTCTATACCAGCATATACCTCATGCTTTTTAGTGAACGCTATTTTATTCTTTCAAAATTCTGCTTAGTATTTTATTGTATTGTTGTACAAACCTTTTTTTACAGCCCTCCATTGATAGACACTTTGGTTGTGTCTAGTTTTTATTATTAACCAAATGTTTCTGTGGACGTCCTTGTACATGAATATTGGTGAATTTTTAAAAGTATGTCCAAATCTTAAATTCCTGGTAAGGATGTCGCCAAAACAGAGGGCATGTATATTTTGAAGAATCCAATAAGTATTTTCAGTTTAGTCTCCAGAAAAATTATACCAACTCAGTTGACATTTGAGCCTTACATTCTACCTGCAACTCATGGAGTCCCACCGAACAGAGAAGGGTTAGAATAAAACACTTGAGTAGAAACAACTGATCTGCTATTAGTTCCTTTGGGCATGATTGTTATTGGTCTTTCATCTATGGGACAGCTTTGCTTTCTTGTTCTGCCTTGGTGACCTGCAATGATAGAAAGGACTTTATACTGACCCTACATGAACAACAACAAAAAATTATAAAAAATTTCTATGAACAAATTGTATGCCAACAAATTAGACACCTTAGATTAAATGGACAAATTCCATAGACACAATTACTGAAATTGACTCAATATGAAATAGATAATATAAATAGACCTATAATGAGTGAAGAGATTGATATGTTAATACTACTACTAATAAATTATTCACAAATAAAAAAGTCCAGGACCAAATGACTTCACTACTGAGTTCTACCAAATATTTAAAGAAGAATTAATACCAAATCTTAACAAATTCCTCCAAAAAATAGAAAAGTAAGGTAACCCTGGTCTCTTCCTACAAAGCCAGTGTTACCTTGTTATCAAAACCAAAGATATCACAAGAAATAAAAACTACAGACGAATATTTCTTATGAATATGAATTAAAAAATCCTTCACAAAATACTAGCAAACCATTTCAGCTACATGTAAAAGCATTATACACCCAGACAAGTGGGATTTATCCTAGGAAGGCACATTTGGCTCTATATTTGAAGATGAATTTATGTAAAACATAAACAGAATAAAAAGCAAAAATCACACGATCATTTAAATAGATTCAAAAATGCATTTGACAAAATCCAGTATCCTTTTGTGATTAAAAAAATGCTTAACAGACTAGTAATGAAGGAGAACTCCCTCAACCTGATAAAAGATAAATATGAAAAATCCATACCTAGCATCATATTTATTGGTGAAATATTAGATGCTTCCTATAAAATATTATGGAAAGACATTAAAATAGATATAATCAGGAAAAGCATCCCAGGTTCACAGATTAAAAAGCTTAACATTGTTAAGATGATATTGCTTCCAAACTGTTTACAGATTTCATGCAATCCCCAGTCGGATCTCAGCAGACTTTTTTAGATATTGGGAAGCTGATTCTAAAATTCAAATGGAATTGCAAAAGAACCAGAATATCTAAAACAATCTTGCAAAGGAAGAACAATGGAACAATGTAGCAGGATTCAAATGTCTTGATTTCAAAACTTACTACATAAAAATGGTAATCAAGACAGGGTGGCACTGGCACAACGATATATGCATAAACCAATGGAACAGGATTGAGAGTCTAGACATAAATCCACATATCTACCATCAGCTGAGTTTTGACAAAGGTGTCAAGATTATTCAATGAGAAAAGAATAGACTTTTCAACAAATGGTGCTGGGACAAGTGAAAATCCATAAGCAAAAGAATGATGTTGGACCCTCATCTAACAGTATATATAAAAATTAACTCAAAATGGATCAAAGACCTAAATGTAAGAGCTAAAACTATAAAAGTCTTATAAAACTTATGGGTAAACCTTCATGACCTGGTATTTGGCAAAGGATTCTTTGCAAAAGCATAAGCAACAAAAAAAGTTGGTAAGTTGGATTTCAACAAACTTCAAAATTGTTGTGCTTCAAAGAACACCATCAATAAAGTGAAAAGACAGCCCACCACACAGCAGAAAATATTTGCAAAGCATACGGCTTTTAGGAGCCTTGTGTCCAGAATATGTAATAAGCCCTTACATTTCAATAAAAAGACAAATATCCCAATAAAAAGTGGGTAAAGGCCTTGAAAAGGCATTTGTCTAAGGAAGATATACAAATGGCCATTAAGCCCATGGAAAGATACTCTGTGTCATTAGTCACCAGAGAAATGGGAATCAAAACCATGAGCCGTCACTTTACACCCACATTAGCTAGAAGAAGAAAGTCTGATAACAACACACATTGGTTACCGAGGAACTGGAGCCCTCAGACACTGCTGTTGGGAATGTGAGTGGTCCTGTTGCTTTGGAAAACATTCTGACAGCTCCTCAGAAGATTAAACATGGAGTTACCATGTGGTCCAGCAATTCCTCTCCTAGATAAGCACCAAAGAGAAATGAACACATACGTCCACATAGAAATTCATACACAGTCAGCATTATTATATTAATGAAAGATGAGTTATCTAATATATGTGGTATTACAGAAACTCATGGATATGCAGCATTATAACAGCATTTATTCATAATACAACCCAAATGTCCATGAACTGTTGAATGGATAAACAAAATGCAGCATATGTATATGCTGGAACATTATTTGATGCTAGGAATGATGCTAGAACATTATTTGTCCATAAGAAGGAATGAAGTACTGATACATGGCACAACACGGATACACCTTGAAAACTCTAAGCTAAATGAGAGAAGCCAATCACAAAAGACTACGTATTATATCATTTCATTTATACAAAATGCCCAGAACAGAGACATCCATAGAGGAAAAAAGTGGATTAGTGGTTGTTTAGGCCTGAGGAGTTGGAAAGGAAATGTCGGGTTGTATTAGCTAAATGGTAAGATGTTTCCTTTTAAGAAGATGAAAATGTTTTCAAATTGACTGTGGTGATGGGTGCATATCTTTTAAGAAATGTGAGTATACTAAAACCCAATGAATTGTACACTATAAATGGGTCTATTGTGTGGTATGAGAACTATATCTCAAGATGTTAAAAAGGAAAAGAGACACCTGTTTGCTCCAGCTGTGGCTAATTCTCTTATTAAGTCTGTTCTTTCAGTTTAAAAAGTAACACACCTTTTATTCTTGTGGTTTTGGTTATTTTTTTTTGGGAGGGATGAAGTTCTTATTACTTCTGAGCAATATGAAGCAAAACAGAATATTGGAAATGAACAGTTAACATATTTCTTCACTAACACAATCTTGGGTTTTCCCAGGGGATTGTTTTGAGGACGTTTATTTTCCATCCTTGGGCATTTCTGAGAAATATTTCAGTCTTAGCAATTTACAGAAATGGAGTTTTGATTAGAAACTGCCCTCTTAGCAGCTGTTTTCTGCTCTGCTTTCAGACTTTTGGGAGTGCATTGTTTACTGAATGGCAAATGGATGGAGGGAAATAGTTTCCCAGGGTGTCCGGCTTGCTCCTTTGCCTTTCTCTTCTTTCCAGAATCACGTACCCTTCATGCCCTTCATATCTTAGCAGACCGGGATGCCAATTTTGTCTCCCTAACTCTTTTGGGTGCTGAAAATGCTGCTTAGTTTTTCTGCCCTTAGCATTTTCTTTCAGGCCTTTTCAACCTCTGGTCTGTTGTTTATTACTTGGCAAATTCCTTAAGGGGACGTTCAGGAAAGAGTGTTGGGCTAACTTCAGTGGGTTTCCTTTTCTCTGATCTGCTAGCCCCTCAAGTCCTGGTGGTTTTGGTATCTCTCGATGCTTTTAAGTAGATTTTTGTTTTGTTTTGTTTTTGGTATTTTTACCCAGATTTTCCAGTAGTTCTCAGCCAGAAGTTATCTGCTGTAAGCTATTGTGTAAGAAGGCCCTTCCATTTTAAAAACAAAAATTCAGTTTTTATTTTGAAAGTTAGGTTAAACTTTTTAATTAATTGGGGAAAAACTGATACCCTCCCAAGCAGGTATATAGTATAAATAACCCGATTCTGGTCTTTTATTTATACTTTATTAATTTTTTTGTTTTCATCATAAAGATGAATATATATTAGTGAGTTTCATTAGTCAATATGTTAATATATGTTAACTTTGTTTTAGGCAGTTACATACTTTATGGCTTTCATGAATTGATTTTATTCCACTCTATTTTATTGTTGGTTATTGTGAGCATGTTGGAAAACACCGAGTTTTCTAAACCAGTTTTATGCTTGGTTCCCTTATTGAACTGTGTTTTTTTCTTTCCCTAATATTTTTCCAATTAATTATTTTAGCTTTTCACATATTAGTAAATAATTACAGCATGAGCAAAAATAGAAAAAAAGAGATAATATGCCTCTTCTGCCTTTCCTAAAAGTTCTTAGTTTTCTTTATTGCCTTACTGATCACCTAGAACTTCCAGAACATGCCAAATAATAGCTGTGATAATAAACATCATTTTCTTTCTCTTTTTTTTGAATTTAATGCCAGTGCTAGAGTTAGCATTTCTTGATTCTCAATAGGGATTTTAACCAATAATTTATATTAAATGTTACCATGTTTTCAGATTTTATCAGGAAGACTATTTTATTCTTCTGCCTTTAAGCAATTACTATGGAGAATCATTTTAACAGTTTTAAAAATATTGAATGGTTTGTTAATGAAATAAAAGTCCCTTTTTATTGGTGCATTCTTCTTTTAATATATTGACTTTTTTTGCTAGAATTTTATTATGGCTTTTTTGGTGTTCATAAATGAGATCAATTTTTAACTTTTTGTGTATGCTGTCTTTAAAAGGTTTTAATTTTAGGATTATGTTAAGGCTGTCACATGACACAAGCACACATTTGCTTGTGTGATTAAGGGGCTTGGGTAACATATGTCTTACTGCTTTTCCTGACATCTTGATAGAACCCAGCAGTGGAAACTTCTTGGCTCTTGGGTAGTTATCTTTTCAACTAAAGGATGACAATTTGACACCTTTCTCAAACTTTTGTTTGAGAAAGTGTTTAAGCATTTGAACTCCTATTTTGATCATTTAGATATTTTCTAGGAAATGGTACATTTTATTCACATTTCCTACTTTATTTTCATAAAGTTATATACAGTTTTCTGACAGGTCTTTTAAATTCCCTGTACCAATATTCTTGTTTCTAATTCTGCACGTTTGTGTTTTCTTTTTTTCTTGTTTAGTCTAGGTAGTGGTTTTCTCTCTTAATTTATTAAAAAGTATTATATTGATCAATTTCATGTATGCCTTTGTAATTCACTAGCACTTTTATTTTTCTTGCTTTTCCTTCCTGCTTTGAATATTCAGTTTATTATTCTTTGCCAAATCTTCTTTCAATCTCTAATAATTTCTTGCTTCATTAGTATTGATACTATGGTAGTTATGCATAAGGAATTTTTATGGTTATAGCCTGTCTGAACTATCCAGGTCTGAACTGAGAATACAGCATGGCCCTATTTGTCCTATTTTTTTTTGCACTGGATTTTACTTTGTATGAACATTACATTGCCATCCCATTTCTTTTTGTTTACATTTCTGCGATATACCTTTGTGCATGCCTTTATTTTTAACATCCCCTCTTTGGGTATGAATTATGTATTCTTTACTATGATTCTTTTTCAGTGTTTTGGAGGACATATATCTTGGTTTTTTTATGTTATTGAATTTTTTAATGCCGTTGAACCCCTATTTATTTAATTTTCAGGTTTCTATGAAATAGAAAAGTGTCATAGACTTTTCCTATCTTCTCACCTCTTTTCCTTTTATTCACCATTTCTCAGTTTTTAGTAAGATGAATTGGGTTTTTGGCTAAGTGTGGCGGCTCACGCCTGTAATCCCAGTGCTTTGGGAAACTGAGGAATGAGGATCACTTGAAGTCAGGAGTTCAAGACCGGCCTGGGCCACATTGCAAGCTGCTACTTCTACAAAAATAAGAAAAGTTATCCAGGCAAGGTGGTGTGTGCCTGTAAACCTAGCAATTTGGGAGGCTGAAGAGGAAGGATCCCTTGAACCCAGGGGTATGAGGTTGTAATGAGCTAGGTTTGTGCCACTGCACTCCAGTCTGGGTGACAGAACAAGATCCTGCCTCAAAAAAGAAAAAGAAAGAAAGAAAAAAGATGACCTACGTTCTTAAAATTCATATTACTGCATTTGGGAAGAAATAGTAATATATTTTCCTTATTCATCACAAGGTTTGTGGCTGACACTCCTGTAACAAAGACAGACTAACAAGAGAAACGCATAACAAATTTATTTTATCAAAGTTTTACATGACACAGGCGCCTTCAGAAATGAAGACCCAAAGGCCCAGGGAAAACTGTTTTTATGCTTAGGTTTGATGAAGAATGGATAGATAGGGTATGATTGGACAAAAAGGGGATAAGACCTCATGGTAATAAACTTGGAGAAATTTAGCAAAGCCTGTTTGCTCAGATTCTTCTTGGCCTCTCTGTGTAACATCCCTTCCTTGCAGATATAGGGCAGGACATCTGTCACTTAAGGGTCTTCAGGAGAGAATATCAGAGAGACCTTTCCGATTCTGTGGTTTTCTCAATCTCTTTCGGCTTAAAATATTCAGTATGACAAGATGCCATATTTGAGGAGAGCATTTCCTGTATCTGATCACATACGTATACTTGGAAATAGGTTGTATCATTAACAATAATTTTTGTAATTTTGTATCTGTCTCAGCAAATATTTTACTATCCTTGTTCTCAGGACTTTCAGAGCGGGTCCAGTATTTTATGCCATGTCATCTTCATTCTTTAATCCTTAAGTGGGCTTCAGTTTTTAGTTTGTTGGAGGACATCTTCAGCTAATTAGTCAAGAAAACATAGGTGCAATATTTTTGAAATCTGTGAATAATTGAAAATGTCCCTCTGTTAACTGAATATCTGAATCGTTGGAAATAAAATGCTTAGTTCACAAATTTTCTCTACAAATCCTAGATGACATAGTACTTCTTGGTGTTCAGGGTGGATCCTAGGAGCTTAAAGCAACCATATTTTGTTCTTTTTGATTACCTTATTTTTTCCCATGTTGCTTATGGAATTTGATATATGTTTCTTTAATAAATATTTGTTTCACAAATAAATGAATGGGAAAATGTTTCTGACTGGGTGTGGTGGCTCACGCCTATAATCCCAACACTTTGGGAAACTGAGGTGGGAGGCTAATTTGAGGCCAGGCATTTGAGATCACCCTTGGCAACATAGCAAGACCCTGCCTCTATTATTAAGAATAAAAAATGTTTTAACACATGCATCAATGGTTCTCATTTATAATATTGAATATAAAAACTTCTTGCTAATCAGTAGGAAATAGTGCAAATACTGGTAGAAAAATGGACGAATGTAACCAGGCAATTTGCAAATGAGGAATTACAAAAGGTGCCAGACATGAATCAAAAATTACCAAATTAAAATAAGATTTCTTGTCTACTAAATGGGAAAAGAAACATTAGTATATGATCATAGACTGATATATCCTCTCTGGGGAACAATCTGTGAATATGTATCAAAATTAGTATATACAACTGGGCTCTGTGGCTCATGCCTATAATCCCAGCACTTTGGGAGGCTGAGGTGGGTGGATCACTTGAGGTCAGGAGTTTGAGACCACCCTGGCCAACATGGTGAAACCCCATCTCTACTAAAAATACAAAAAGTAGCCGGGAGTGGTGGCAGGCGCCTGTAATCTTAGTTACTCGGGAGGCTGTGGCAGGAGAATCTCTTGAATCCGGGAGGCAGAGGTTGCAGTGAGCCGACATCATGCCACTGCACACCAACCTGGGCCACAGAGTGAGACTCCATCTCAAAAAAGGAAAAAAAGAAAAAACAAAACCAAAATCAGTACATATGAAAATATCCTTTGACCTACCAATGTTTTCTGTTGGATTTTACTCTAAGAAAATATTCAAAGCCATGTGCAAAGATTTAGCTGCAAAGATGTTTGTTTCAGATTTGTTTATAATAGAAAAACTTGAAAACGATAATAAAATTCATAAAATATTATTTAAATGAATGATGATGCATCCTTAAAATGAAATGCCAGGCAGCTATTAGAAATGCCGTTGTAGAAAAATATGTATCAAGATGGAAATATAATCACAATACATTTCATTACATATAACATTGTAAAATATAACAGTTGGGTATAAAACAGTGTTTCAACATAATTCTCATTTCAACGTAACTCGGAACATTTTTGTTGATTATAATACCACAGTAGGTTTAGTGGATCCAACTTTGAACAGGCTGTATTCTCTGTGAGGGAGACCGCTTCTGTAAATTGGATTATATCAGAATCAAGGTGTTAGTAGAGTCATGGATCTCCAGTTCAGTGTAAAAATGAATACACTTCTTAACTCACACTCAAAATCTTATTTGTGGACATATCGCATGCTCTTCCATCTTATAATCTGTTAGATATAGCTTCTTGTTACAAATCTCCCATGGAGTCCACAGAAGGTACTCAGCAAATGATGTTGAATTGAATCTTGATTTCTCACTTTGATGTTCAAAGTGAGCAATGCAGTCTCAGCTGGTTAGACAGCGTGAGTGTTGTTAGGGTGTTTGTGTGTGTTGAAGAGAGAGTAAATGTGCTATGAACGCAGTCTCTATTAGTACAGAGAACATGTCAGTTTGTCTTGTTGGCCACTCTATGGGAAGAGTCATTTCTGTACATTTGGCAGTGTTCACTTGTGTGCACTCTTTTGCAAGGGCTATTGTGAATTGCAAGAGAATTCATGATTGATTTATTGATTTGACATAGCTGATAATGTCTTTTAGACAGTATCACTCGAAGTCTAGTCCGTGCCTTCCAATTTTTTTTTTTTTTTTGAGAGGGAGTTTTGCTCTTGTTGCCCAGGCTGGAGTACAATGGTGTGATCTTGGTTCACCGCAGCCTCCGCCTGCCAGGTTCAAGTGATTCTCCTGTCTCACCCTCCCCAGTAGCTGGGATAACAGACACCTGCCCCCATGCCCTGCTAATTTTGTATTTTTTTTCTTTTAAGTAGAGACAAGGTTTCACCATGTTGGTCAGGCTGGTCTCGAACTACTGACTTCAGGTGATCCGCCCACTTTGGCCTCCCAAAGTGCTCGGATTACAGGTGTGAGCCACTGTGCCCAGTCCCAAAATTTGAATCTACATGTTTAGAATTTCAAATGATACTGTTCGGAATTTATACTGGTTCTCTTTCTCTCCTCCCTCCCTCCCACCCTCCCCTACCACCCCTCTCCTTTTAAAAATATTTCAAATGAAGCCAAGGTAACATAAGATTTTCAAATGCCTAAACAATATTACTGCATCACAGATTTTTAGAATATGAAATCTTCAACATGTTGATTCCTCTTGTTCAGGCCAGAGGTTTAAGAGTTGGGGAGATGTGATGATCATCTTGAGGCGTGTACAAAAGTGAGTCCACATCTCAGATAGACTGCAGCTGAAAAACCCTTCCTAATTGTCTATCAGGGTATGAGTACAAAATTATCCCTTTTACCCTATTTGCTCTTTTTTGGCTCCATTCGATGTTTTCCAGGATAATTCTATTGCTCTGCCAAATTAAGAATAACAGCAGCAACAAGAATATCATTCTCTGGTGCATTTTCCTAAAATTTATAACACCATTCTATATTCATTCTATGCATCCCAAAGCAGATGAATCTTCTTTTATTTATTTGAACTCCAGAAGTATAGGAAACGCTTTCATCACTTACGTAGATAGATGAGGCCAGTCTTAAATGTTTACGTTACGGGTGTTCTTGTTCCACTGTCATATAGGTAATTCAAAGGCATTGTTTACAATGCATGGGTTTCAAAATAGATTTCCAGCAGGGGGAGCCCCTGCTTGGGTAATAGAACCATTCACTCCCTTGTTCCTCTGATCTAACTTCAAACCCACAAACAAAACATTTTGAATAGAATTCATTTTCGTAATTTTTTTTCACTCCTAGCTGTACTTGTGCGCTAATCAACAGATACCTTTGGCTGAAATGAACCAAATGACCATTTCTACTTGTAGACCTCAGGGCCGGAGGCTCCCAGAGATCAGCCACTGGCTTTGGTGGCTGGCTAGTTGACCCTAAGCCACCAGGGAGCATTTGGAATTTCTTCCATCTATCTCTAGGGCTTGTAGACCCCACAGTATTTGTCTTGCAGCGAAGAGACATGCTTTTAACAGACTGGGAAGCTTTAAATGGGTGTCTGTTTTGTCACTTTGAATCATTTTCACCCAAAGCCTTCTTAACCATCATGCGGCTTCAGATGAAGCCACAGATGAGAAAACTAAAGAGCGGGATGGATCCTTTGCAAGGCCCAGCACTAAAGTCCCACCCTGGACTTTATGTAGTGCCCTCAGGGGCGGAACGTTCTAGGTGGTCCCTCTTTAGGGGAAGAAATGAAAGTGATATTTTAGTGATTTCTCTGGATTAGGGGAAAAAGAATGCCTAGAGTGCATACATTCAATCCCACCATTGTCTCCACAATGCCAAACAATGGTGTTTATTTGTCGTCGTTTCCTCATTCTTCGATTGACTAGAAAGTTACCTTGCTCTGCCGGAGGGAGTAGCTCACGCCTGTAATCCCAGGACTTTGAGAGGCCGAGGCAGGTAGATCACCTGAGGTCAGGAGTTTGAGACCAGCCTGACCAACATGGTGAAAGCCCGTCTCTGTTAAAATTCAAAAGTTAGCCAGGTGTGGTGGCATGCACCTGCAGTCCCAGCTATTTGGGGGGCTGAGACAGGAGAATTGCTTGAACCTGGGCGGTGGAGGTAGCTGAGCTGAGATCATGCCACTGCACTCGCGGTGGAGGTAGCTGAGCCGAGATCATGCCACTGCACTCCAGCCTAGGCAACAGAGCAAGACTCCTTCTCAAAAAAAAAAAAAAAAAAAAAGAAAGGAAGTTAGCTTGCTCTAACTTCTCACTAAAAAAGTCACGTAAGCCTCAAGAGGCAGCCAGTCCTATGTGAGGTGGAGGTTAAGAGCATGGAGCTCAGGCATCTTGCATCAAATCCAGCTTTTTCACTGACTGTGGGATATGTTTTTTGACCTTTCCAAGATAATAACAGTATCTACATCACAGAGATGAGTGCTAAGTGACATATGGCTGGCAAATAGTAAGCACCTAATATGTGTTAGATATTATTGTTACTGTTGTGTTTATTAGGCCTTATTTGTCTTTGGGGACTTAGAGGCTTTCATTTTAAGTCCTTTAATTCTCTTCCTCATTCCTGCCATCTCCACATCACCCCTGCAGCTTGCTGAAAACTTAGGACACATAGGCAACTGTTAATGCTTCAGATACTATAGAAATGTCATAATATCATTTCATGTGGGCTGTACAATGTGGCATCACTAAAATATAATTCACTAGGATTGGGCAGAGGAAACAGCTTAATTATAAACTAATTTTTTTTTTATTCACACATGAATTAACTGTGCAAAATAAAGACCCTAAGAAAGACAACAAAAATGACAGGGACAGATCTTCCTTTAGGAGGTTTACAACCTTGTTGAGAAGACATTTTAGATTGAATGTTTCAGTGTAATTAAGGGGTCATATAATTATAGGCTTTGAGTAGGTTATGAGCAATGTTTGTATTTTGCCCGCAGACTATTTATCCAACAAAATAAGGTTTCCAAGGAATATTTCTTGTTATAGTAAAAGATCATCTGTAGAGAACGTCTTGGACAAGACCTGTACAGATTTCATAATGCTCCTGGAGTTTAGCTACATTATTTCCAAAAATACATTTTCTTTTGTTGCCCTCCGATGAAGTGCCAGCATCTTCTGGATGTATTTTCTTTGTTTTCTGATCCATTCATGGATCAGGAACTAGGATATCAAAGAAGCATGGTATAATGAGTATTCTGAATTACAGGCCTTAGAGATTAGCAGATGCCAGAAGAGACTTTTCTCCCATCTGCATAAAGACCAGGCAGACCCACCAAGGAGTCTCTCCCTCTCCTGCTGTCAATCTTTACCTCTCCTGAAGCACAGAATGAAGTTGTTCTCTGAAGTATCTGCTTAAAGTCCAGACCTACCAGAGTACAAAACAATTACCACTGGTCTTTTTCCTGAGTTTTCGTTAATTGAACCCTTATCACAGGAAAGAAGACTAAACTCTGTTAAACCTAGAGACTTTTTTCGCAAACCACATTCTGTCCTGTGTACCAAACAGACTTTGTCCCAGACCATTGTATGTTCTTCAAACCCATTGAATTCCCCTAAAAACCATTTATGATCTCCCTAAAATCATCCACACTTCCCATCTCACTTTCCCATAAGAAGTAGGGTATATCACCATCCATATCCCACTGGGATACTGGGCAACACCTGTGATTTTTCCCGTATGCATGGTAGTGATAAATTTGTATGCTTTTTCTCTTATTAATTGCTTTCTTGTGAGTTGATTTTTTAGTGAATCTTCCAAGAGCAAAGAGGAAGCTTTTCCTTCACCACTACAATATAAAATATATATTTGAATAGTTATAACTCAGTGCTTTACAACATTACCCACCTAAATATATAAAGGACTAAGAATTTTCAAATGTTTGTGTTATCACTGAGGCCACCATGGCATTGCCATCATCTTCCTGTACAGTCCATGTCACCATATAGAATAACTCATCACCACATCACCGGGTAGACTTCACCCCGTGCCCCACATAGGAACAGATTCATCCATGTACCCTAGAGCCCAGAAGAGTGCTCCATATATGTGCTGTACGTATGTAACTAGCTCATTTACATTTTGCATACCAGCAGTTTCATATGATTTCTGAGTGAAATTTCTGCTAGCACACAAGCTAATATTTGCTCATTCACATTGGATTCCAGGCAAAGCCCCTTTCCAAAGCTACAGGTCTGACTCATGAAAAGCCCATGTGACAGTCTTAACATTCCCCAAACCTTCACCTCTCTGTGATCAGAGCAGCCAGCTGGCCACAGCATCCTGCATTTTGCCTGTCCAGATGTGAATTAGGAGCCTGGTTTTTTGCTCCTCAAATTACAGGGGACGCATATCAAATTATCTCAGTGGTTGTTAGGAAGCAGGAGGTTAATTATGTTGGCTCCAATCTCCTGCAGTAAGAATCAGAAAAGGGCAGCGTTCAAAACTTTAAACTGAGAAGAGAGTAAGCCATTGACTGTGCCCAGAACATGGTAGTCATCCAGATCCTGTAAATGGAATCCTGGAATCACGAACTGAAAATAAATAGGGAGCCCCAGAGGAGTGCGTGAGTTTGGTTGTTTGGAAAGTTGCTCGAGTGAAATAGGTAATACAGGTCCTAGTTTTCAGTTATTCCCCGGTCCCTGCCCTTTTCTTTTGCCCATTTTATGTCCTGCAACATGTTGCTATCATCCAGGATCAGTTAGAACTGAGGAGTGCCCATACTGTTCTCCTCTTCCCGAAACCCTTGTGAGTGTGAAATGGGAAGGGACGAGGTATGGAGAAGGATGACAGGGTGGACACAAAATCTCATTTTAGTTGTTGAAAAAAAGTCCTAGAAAACAAAGTCCACAGAGATGGCCCCCAGGACTGGGCTCCAATGACACTGATTTTTCTCCACTTCAAGGCACCAGAAACTTTTTTTTTTTTTTAATTTGGGAAAAGAGAGAGGGGAAGATCTTCTATAAGTGTGTGTACAACAATGATAATGTTACAACTAGTTGTCAAATGCAAACTAAAGGACTAAAGAAATTGGTATAACTCTCAATATCAAGTTTCAGATTTTGACCCATTTGTTCTGGGCTAAATCAATGACCTTAAATTGGCCTCTCTTTATTGGACTTCTCCAGAGAGTCACTCTCACTTCTGACTCCGCAAAAGGTTGCTTATAAAACTTCTTATTTTTTTTCCATCGACCTTACTCTTTTCTCCCATACTCCCCTCTGTAATCTGCCATTTGGGTGGGACGAAGCTCCAGAGGTTTGTAGTGGAGAGAATAAAGCAGGGTTTACAGGAGGAAGAGCTGTTGAAGTATGGATATTTTTGCTGGAACAGGAAGTGTGGTGGCCACTGTAGGATTGCAAGGTACCTTTCATAAAACACAGGAGACACACTTCAGACTGAGCTGGGGAAACCTGAGACTACAAAAGCAAATAACTCTTCTCAGGGAGCTTTAGAGATTTCCAATGGAAAATGGTTACAAAGAACTAGGACCCATTGAACACACCCAGCTGTTCCCAGAATGCTACTTGCAATCTCTTTCTAAAAATGAAGTGTTAAGACATGGGGAAGAGAAAAGAGATGACTGCCTCCCCTTTTTGCTGCTATATATGGAAGCTTCAGTCACTCGTTGTAAGTGGGTTGCAAGCATTTAAAGGAATTGGTTGACCTTTATGTTTTGTATAAATACGGATCACAGAGAAGCTTCAGAGTGTTCTCAAATGGTCTAGATCTGCGCTCTCTCACACAGCAGCTCCTAGCAACATGTGGCTATTGTAAAATGTGGCTGGTATGACTGAAGACCTGAATATTTAACTTTATTTTCTTATAATTAATTTATATGCATCTCAAATACAGAATATTTGAAATCAATTTCATCTGTTTCCTTGTACATTTTTGAAAATATTTGAAAATAAATTTGTTGAATATTTCAGTAGTTCACTGTGAGTAGTTGCTCAGAGTATATGAGTTTATTGTATGAGTAATGCACTTTAATTGCTGAGTAATATATGAGTTCATTGTATGAGTAATGCATTTTGTTTATTAATTCATCAGTTAAAGGACATTAAGATTCTTTCAAGTTTGGGGCTATTACAAATAAAACTGCTAGGAATATTTTTGTACAAATCTTTGTAGGGGGCATATATTTCCTTTTCTCTTAGGTAAACACTTAGAAATAAAATGGCTGGATCCTTTGACAGGTATAAGTTTGAGTTTTTTCAAACATTTGATATCTTCACAAGCAGTGTATAAAGGAGTCCCTGTTCCTCTACAAATTTGCTATCATTTTGTCAGTCTTCAATTTTAGCCCTTCTAATAGGTATATAGTAGTATGTCACTGTGGTTTTAATATGCATCCTTGGATGACCAATGATACAGAAAATTTTTGATGTTCTAATCTGCAACCAATATATCTTTGGTGAACTGTGTTCAAATATCCTGCTTTTACTTAATTGGGTTGATTTTTGTCTTATTATTGAGTTTTGAGATTTATTTCTATAGCCTGGATTCAAGCCCTTTGTTGGATATAAGCTTTACAAATATTTTTCCCAGTCTGTGGCTTGTCTTTCCATTTTCCTAATAGTGTTTTTAAAGAGCAGAAGTTTTTAATTGTTTGCTGAAGCCCAGTTTATCAATGTTTTATAAAAATTTTACATATTTTGGTGTTTGCATCTAAGAAATATTTGCCAAGCCCAAGTCACAGAGATTTTTTCCTATGTTTTCTTCTGGAGTTTATAATTATTTTATGTCTAGGTCTATAATCCATTTTGAGTTAAGTTTTGTGTATGGTGTGAGATATGGATTGAAGTGTTTTGTGTGTTTGTTTTATATACAGGTAGTCACTGTGCCAGCATGATTTGTTGAAAAGACAGTGTATTCACCACTGAATTTCCTTTGTGTCTTTGTCAAAATCCATTGTCCATATGAGATTGGGTCTATTTATGGTCTCTCCATTCTGTTCTTTTGATCTATTTGTCTATTTAGGTGCCAAAACACACAAAATTTTATTACGCAATTTTATAATAAGTCTTGAAATCTAGTAGTGATACCCCCTCCAACTTTGTTCTTCTGTTTCAAAGTTCTTTGGGCTATTCCACGCCCTTAGCATTTTCATATGACCTTTAGAAACAGCTCAACAGTTGCTACAAATCTTGCTGGAGTTTTCATGGGGATTAAGTTTAATCTAAAGATCAATTTGAGGATGATTGACAGTCTAATAAAATCGAGTCTTTTGACCCACAAACAAGGTATATCTCTCCATTTGTTTCAGTTTTTCCTTTTTCTCCCAATGATGTTTTAAATTTTCATTGCACATATCTTTGTTCCTAAGCATTTTATTCTAAGCATAAGATTTGTTCCTAAGCATTTCTTATTTTTGATGCAATTGTAAATGGTATTAGTTTTTAATTTTTATTTCTAAGTAATTGTTGTTAGTATATTAAAATACAACTACTTTTTTTGGTGACTTTGTATGCTAGAATCTTGCTAAAGCCAGTAACTAACTGTAGTAGCTTTTTTAAATTTAAATTTTAATTTTAAGTTCCAGGGTACATGTACAGGATGTGCAGATTTCTTACATAGGTAAATGTATGCCATGGTTGTTTGTTGCACCTATTAATCCATTACCTAGGTATTAAGCCCAGTGTACATTAGCTATTTTCCCTAATGCTATCTCTCCTCCCACCCCACCCCCAACAGGCCCCATTGTGTATTGTTCCCCTCCCTGTGTCCATGTGTTCTCATTGTTCAGCTCCCACTTATAAGTAACAACATGCAGTGTTTGGTTTTCTGTCTATGCATTAGTATCCTCTGCATTTGGAGAGGATAATGGCTTCCAGCTCCATCCATGTTCCTGCAAAAGACATGATCTCATTCCTTTTTATGGCTGCATGGTATTCCGTAGTGTATATGTACCACATTTTCTTTATCCAGTCTATCATTGATGGGCATTTGGGTTGATTCCATGTCTTTGCTATTGTGAATAGTGTTTCAGTGAACATACATGTGCATGTATCTTTGTAAAGGAATGATTTATATTCCTTTGGGTATATACCCAGTAATGGAATTGGTGGGTCAAATGGTATCTCTGGTTCTAGATCTTTGAGGAATCACCACATCATCTTCCACAATGGTTGAACTAGTTTACATTCCTATCAACTGTGTAAAAGCATTCCTATTTCTCTGCAACCTTGCCAGCATCTGTTGTTTCTGACTGTTTAATAATCATCATTTTGACTGGTGTGAGATAGTATCTCATTGTAGTTTTGATTTGCATTTCTCTAATAACCAGTGATGTCAAGCTTTTTTTCCTATGCTTCTTGGCCACACAAATATTTCCTTTTGAGAAGTGTCTGTTCATGTCTTTTGCCCACTTTTTAATGGGGTTGGTTTTTTTTTTCCCTTGTAAATTTATTTAAGTTTTTTTAGATTCTGGATATTAGACCTCTGTCAAATGGATAAATGGCAAAAATTTTCTCCCATTCTGTAGGTTGCCTGTTTGCTCTGATGATAGTTCCTTTTGCTGTGCAGAAGCTCTTTAGTTTAATTAGACCCCATTTGTCAATTTTTGCTTTTCTTGCAATTGCTTTCGGTGATTTCATCATGAAATCTTTGCCCATGCCTATGTGCTGATTGCTATTGCCTAGATTTTTTTCTAGGGTTTTTACAGTTTTGGGTTTTACATTTAAGTCTTTAATCCATCTTCAGTTAATTTTTGTATAAGGTATAAGGAAGGGGCCCAGTCTCAATTTTTTGCATATGGCTAGCCAGTTCTCCCAGCACCATTTATTAAATAGGGGATCCTTTCACCATTGCTTGTTTTTGTCAGGTTTGTTGAAGATCAGATGGTTGTAGATGTGTGGTCTTATTTCTGAGTTCTCTATTCTATTCCATTGGTATTGTGATGCCTTCAGCTTTGTTCTTTTTGCTTAGGATTGTCTCGGGTTTGTGAGCTCTTTTTTGGTTCCATATGAATTTTAAAATGGTTTCTTTTAATTTCGTGAAGAGTGTCAAAAGTTTAATGGGAATAGCATTGAATCTATAAATTACTTTGGGCATTATGGCCACTTTCATGATATTGCTTCTTCCTATCCATGAACATGGAATGTTTTTCGATTTGTCTGTGTCCTCTGTAATTTCCTTGAACAACAGTTTGTAGTTCTCCTTGAAGAGGTACTTCACTTCTCTTATTAGCTGTATTACCAGATATTTTATTCTCTTTGTGACAGTTGTGAATGGGAGTTCATTCATGATTTGGGTGGGTCTCTGCTTGTCTGTTGTTGGTGCAAAGGAATGCTTGTGACTTTTGCACATTAATTTTGTATCCTGAGATTTTGCTGAAGTTGCTTATCAGCTTAAGAAGCTTTTAGGCTGAGGCGATGGGATTTTCTAGATATGAGATCATGTCATCTGCAAACAAAGACAACTTGATTTCCTCTCTTCCTATTTGAATACTCTTTATTTCTTTCTCTTGCCAGATTACCCCGCCCAGAACTTCCAATAGTATGTTGAATAGAAGTGGTAAGAGGGCATCCTTGTCTTGTGGTGGTTTTGAAGAGGAATGTTTCCAGTTTTTGCTCATGAAGTATGATATTGGCTGTGGGTTTGTCATAAATAGCTCTTATTGTTTTGAGGTATGTTCCATCAATACTTAGTTTATAGAGAGTTTTAAACATGAAGCGATGTTGAATTTTATTGGAGGCCTTTTCTGCATCTATTGAGATAATCATGTGGTTTTTGTCATTGGTTCTATTTATGTGATAAATTACATTTATTGATTTGTGCATGTTGAAGCAGCCTTGCATCTTGGGTACGAAGTTGACTTGATCATGGTGAATAAGATTTTTGATGTGCTCCTCTCTTTGGTTTGCCAGTACTTTATTGAGAATTTTTGCATCCATGTTCATCAGGGATATTGGCTTGAAGTTTTCTATTTTTGTTGTATCTCTGCCAGGCTTTGGTATCAGGATGATGCTGGCCTCATAAAGTGAGTTAGGGAGGAGTCCCTTCTTTTCAATTGTTTGGAATAGTTTCATAAGAAAGGATGTTAGCTACTCTTTGTACCTCTGACAGAATTCAGGTGTAATTCCATCTGGTCCTGGACTTTTCTTGGTTGGTAGGCTATTTATTACTCCTTAATTTCAGAACTTGTTATTGGTGTATTCAGGGATTCAACTTCTTCCTAGTTTAGTCTTGGGAGGGTGTATGTGCCCAAGACTTTATTCATTTGTTCTAGATTTTTTAGTTTATTTGCATAGAGGTGTTTATAGTATTCTCTGATGATTGTGTTTCTGTGGGGTCAGTGGTGATATCCCCACAATCTTTTTTTTTGTTGTGTCTATTTAATTCTTCTCTCTTTTCTTCTTTATTAGTCTAGCTAGGAGTCTATTTATTTCATTATTTTTTCAAAAGACCAGCTTCTGGATTCATTGATTTTTGAAAGATTTTGTGTCTCTATCTCCTTCAGTTTCACTCTGAGCTTGGTTGTTTCTTGCGTTGTGGTAGCTTTGGTGTTTGTTTGCTCTGGTTCTCTAGGTTTTTTTTTTTTCTTATTTTTTTAGTTTTCATGTTAGGTTGTTAATTTGAGATGTTTCTAGCTTTTTTTTTTCCTCTGAAAAGTTTGTTTGAATACAAATGAACATTTCATTTCCCTCCCACCCAGTAATCAAAGTAAACATTTTAGCATTATCTTTATCATTATCATTCTTCATATATCAAACTAAATTCCAGGAATATACAAAAGTCTGACTTGGAAGTGTTACATAGAAAAAGGCTAAATTAACACATTATGTTTTTTAGTATTTTCCTTGTAAGTATACATTGACATCTACCTATCTGATAGCAGCACTGCTGGTTTTGAGTGAGTTTTGTTTTGTTTCCTTCCAGAGGATGCAGTATGGCAGTATTATCTTTGGAACAAATTAAGAAGATAGTAACAAATAATACAAGAAATATTTCTAAACAGACATTTTCCATGGGCAATAAATAGATAAGTATGTAATTATGAAAAATATGCCTCAACTGTGCTTTTAAAAATTTCTCAAGGTTTACCGGTTTTTCTTATTAAAATATAATGCGCTATCACTACTATCTGTCCTGGGAAAAACAACCCCTGAGGTTTGAGTTTCCTCCTTCAGCCAATAGAGTGATATCAAAAGTAAAGTTAGATTGAGTTCAATCTGTTTGAGCTAACAGAGAGTCATATAATATATCTGGTTATTTTACTAATGTATACATATTCTAGGTTATAATCAAGATACTCATCAAATATTTCCTATCAAAGTTTTATATCCCAAACAGGTTCTTTGATGATTTATCATGCTACTATAGGAAATTTGAAGAAATAACAAATTGTGTAACAGAAATAGACAGTGTCTACTTTTTTCTAGAATTACCTTGAACCTTAAACTTTAAGTCATGTTTATTGCTACAAAATTAAGTATATTTGTTGAAACTCATGAAAAAGTGCATTTCTGAAAGGAAATTAGAGATAATCTCTGCATCTTGTGAAAAGGCATTAGTAAAAATCTGAGAGTAGCTAAGAATTTGGAGGAATTTATGTAAAAGCAATCAGAGTTTTTAACCTATGGGAACCAAATAAAAGTATAACCTCTTACAGTGTTTATAGAACTGAAAAAGAATATTTATTTAACTTTATTATGGGGCAACACATTATTTTCCTGTATTTCTAGATATAGTTTGGAAAACTATCCTTAATAATCCATTTTAGATGCCTTATATTTAAAAGTTTGCTTTAGTCATTTTTGAAAGAGTATTGCTGCTGCAAATAGTTGTGTGCTTTACATTCTAAGCTTCAGTAAATTTATTTAAGAATATCATAATCTGAGCTGAGCATCCACTTGGAAAATATTTTCTTCTGTGTTTTCTAGGCTGACAAAAGACCACAAAAATGTGTGGTCTAGATTTTTTTCAACTATGTCATTAACTTGATGATCCAAGACTAGTTATAGGATGAATCTATATGTAAAAATAAAGTCTTATTTATGGAAGAATTATTATAAAGGAAAAATCCAGAGTCAAGCTGCATTTTTAATGTCTTCTATATTGCATGTTTCTAGCTTTTTGATGTGGGCATTTGGTACTATAAATTTTCCTTTTAACACTGCTTTAGCTGGTACATTGTCTCTTTGTTCTCAACAGTTTCAAAGAACTTCTTGATTTTTGCCTTAATTTCATTATTTACCCAGGAGTCATTCGGTAGCACATTGTTCAATGTCCATGTAGTTATGTGGTTTTGAGTGAGTTTCTCAATCTTGAGTTCTAATTTAATTGTACTGTGGTCTGTGAGACTGTTTGTTATGATTTCAGTTCATTTGCCTTTGCTGAGAAGTCATTTAATTCCGATTATGTGATAAATTTTAGAATAAGTGTCATGTGGTGCCAAGAAGAATGTATATTCTGTTGTTTTGAGGTGGAGAGTTCTGTAGATATCTATCAGGTCCACTTGTTCCAAGGCTGAATTCAAGTCTTGAATATCTTTGTTTATTTTCTATCTCAATGATCTGTCTAATATTGACAGTGGGGTGTTACAGTGTCCCACTATTATTGTGTGGGAATCTAAGTGTCTTTGTAGGTTTCTAAGAACTTGTTTTATAAATCTGGGTGCTCCTGTATTGTGTACATGGTATTCTCTGATGGTAGTTTGTATTTCTGTGGGATCGGTGGTGATATCCCCTTTATCATTTTTTATTGCATCTGTTTGATTCTTCTCTCTTTTCTTCTTTATTAATCTGGCTAGTGGTCTATTTATTTTGTTGATCTTTTTTAAAAAAAACAGCTCCTGGATTCATGTATTTTTTTTTTTATGCCTCTATCTCCTTCAGTTCTGCTCTGATCATAGTTATTTCTTGTCTTCTGCTAGTTTTTGAATTTGATTGCTCTTGCTTCTCTAGTTCTTTTAATGGTGATGTTGGGGTGTTAATTTTAGATCTTTCCTGCTTTCTTTTGTCAGGGATTTTGGTACATTGTGTCATTGTTCTCATTGGTTTCAAAGAACATCTTTATTTCTGCCTTCATTTCGTTATTTACTCAGTAGTCATTCAGGAGCAGGTTGTTCAGTTTCCATGTAGCTGTGCGGTTTTGAGTGAGTTTCTTAATCCTGAGTTCTAATTTGATTGCACTGTAGTTTGAGACACTGTTTGTAATAATTTCCATTCTTTCGCATTTGCTGAGGAGTATTTTACTTCCAATTATGTGGTCAATTTTAGAATAAGTGTGATGTGGTGCTCAGAAGAATGTATATTCTGTTGACTTGGGGTGGAGAGTTTTGTAGATGTCTATTAGGTCTGCTTGGTCCAGAGCTGAGTTCAAGTTCTGGGTATCCTTAATTTTCTGTCTCATTGATCTGTCTAATATTGACAGTGGGATGTTAAAATCTCCCACTATTATTGTGTGGGAGTGTCTCTTTGTACATCTCTAAAGAACTTGCTTTATGAATCTGGGTGCTCCTGTATTGGGTGCATATATATTTAGGATAGTTAGCTCTTCTTGTTGCATTGATCCCTTTACCATTATGTAATGCACTTCTTTGTCTCTTTTGATCTTTGTTGGTTTAAAGTCTGTTTTATCAGAGACTAGAATTGCAACTCCTGCTTTTTTTTTACTTTTTTTTTTGTTGTTCTTGTTGTTTTTGCTTTTCATTTGCTTGGTAAATCTTCCACCATCTCTTTGTTTTAAGCCTATGTGTGTCTTTGCACGTGAGATGAGTTTCCTGAATACAGTGCATCAGTGAGTCTTGACTCTTTATCCAATTTGCCAGTTTGTATCTTTTAATTTGGGGCATTAAGCCCATTTTCATTTAAGGTTAATATTGTTATATGTGAATTTGATCCTGTCATTATCATGCTAGCTGGTTATTTGGCCCATTAGTTGATGCAGTTTCTTCATAGCGTTGATGGTCTTTACAATTTGGTATGCTTTTGCAGTGGCTGGTACTGGTTTTCCTTTCCATGTTTAGTCCTTCCTTCAGGAGCTCTTGTAGGGCAGTCCTGGTGGTGACAACATCTTTCAGCATTTGCTTGTCTGCAAAGGATTTTATTTTTCCTTCACTTATGAAGCTTAGTTTGGCTGGATATGAAATTCTAGGCTGAAAACTCTTTTCTTTAAGAATGTTGAATTTGACCACCACTCTCTTCTGGCTTGTAGGGTTTTTGCTGAGAGATCCACTGTTAGTCTGATGGGCTTCTCTTTGTGGGTAACCTGACCTTTCTCTCTGGCTGCCCTTAACATTTTTTCCTTCATTGCAACCTTGGTGAATCTGATGATTATGTGTCTTAGGGTTGCTCTTCTTGAGGAATATATTTGCGATAGTCTCTATGTTTTCTGAATTTGCATGTTGGCCTGCCTTGCTAGGTTGTGGAAGTTCTCCTGGATAACATCTTGAAGAGTGTTTTCCAATTTGGTTCCATTCTCCCTGTCACTCTCAGGTACACCAATCAAATGTAGATTTGGTCTTTTCACATAGTCTGATATTTCTTGGAGGCTTTATTCATTTCTTTTCACTCTTTTTTTTTTTACCAATCTTGTCTTCTCACTTTATTTCACTGAGTTGGTCTTCAGTCTCTGATATCCTTTCTTTTGCTTGATTGATTTGGCTGTTGATACTTGTGTATGCTTCACGAAGTTCTTGTTCTGTGTTTTTCAGCTCCATCAGGTCCTTTATGTTCTCTCTAGGCTGGTTATTCTAGTTAGCAATTCATCTAACCATTTTTCCAGGTTCTTAGCTTCCTTGCATTGAGTTAGAACATGCTCCTTTAGTTTGAAGGAGTTTGTTATTACCCACCTTCTGAAGCCTACTCTGTCAATTCATCAAGTTTTGTTCTTCATCTTCATTCTTCATTCAGTTTTGTTCTGTTACTGGCAAGGAGTTATGATCCTTTAGAGGAGAAGAGGCATTCTGGTTTATGGAAATTTCAGCCTTTTTGCACTGGTTTCTCCCCATCTTTGTGGATTTATCTACCTTTGGTCTTTGATATTGATGATGTTGATACTATTCCTTTCTGTTTGTTAGTTTTCCTTTGAACTGTCAGGCCCCTGTGCTGCAGGTCTGCTGGAGTTTACTGGAGGTCCACTCCAGACCTTGTTTCCCTGGGTATCACCAGCAGAAGCTATAGAACAACAAAGATAGCTGCCAGTTCCTACCTCTGGAAGCTTTTTCCCAGAGGGGCACCCACCAGATGCCAGACAGGGCTCTTCTGTTTGAAGTGTCTGTCAGTCCCTACTGGGAGGTACTTCCCAGAATGCATTCAGGGGACATCAGGGACCCACTTGAGGATGGAGTCTGTCCTTTATCAGAGCTCAAACACTGTGCTGGGAGAACCACTGCTCTCTTTAGAGCTGTCAGGCAGGGATGTTTAAGTCTGCTGAAGCTACACCCACAGCCAGCCCCTTCCCAGTGGGCTCTGCCCAGTTTGAGCTTCCTGGCAGCTGTGTTTACACTGAGGAGATGGAACCACCTACTCAAGCCTCAGCAATGGTGGATGCCCCTCTCCACACCAAGCTTGTGTTCCAGGTCGACCTCAGACTGCTGTGCTAGCAGTGAGGATTTCAAGCCAGTGGATTTTACCTTGCTGGGCTCTGTGGGGTGGGACCCACCAATCCAGGCACAGGAAAGAATCTCCTGGTCTGCCGGTTGCAAAGACTGTGGGAAAAGCGCAGTTATCTGGGTGGGAATGCACTGTTTCTCTTGATACAGTCTCTCACAGCTTCCCTTGGCTAGGAAAGGGAAATCCCCCGACCCCTTGCACTTCCCGGGTGAGGTGACCCCCTACCCTGCTTCGGCTTGCCCTCTGTGGGCTGCACCCAGTGTCCAACCAGTCCCAATGACACGAACTGGGTATGTTAGTTGGAAATGCAGGAATCACCAGCCATCTGCATCAGTCTCACTGGGAGCTATAGACCGGAGCTGTTCCCATTGGGCCATCTTGCCAGCTCTGGTTTTCTTTTAACTGCAGAATGTGATGCAGAATCTCATCCTCCTCATTGTGAATATTGGTAATTTATGTTTTATATCTTCTCTTTTAAATAAGTCTGTCTAGAACAGGGGTTGGCAAACTACAGGCCATGGGCCAGTCCCGTTTTGCAAATAAATGTTTATTGGTGCACAGCCTCATTTATTTGTTTACATATTGTTTATGGTTGATTTCTTATCACAATGCCAGAGTTGAGTAGTTGTAGTTAAATTGTATGTCCCACAAGCCCAAAATATTAACTATCTGGTCCTTTAAGAAAAAGTCAGCTTTCTTTTGAATTGAGTATTTTTTGTGATTCCCTTTGTATCATTCAGAATTCAACTTTAAAAAAGTAGGAACAGTAGAAGATACATATACATATAGATAGATATGATAGGTAGAGTGATGGATAGATATAGTTAGACAGACATACGAGCTGACTTATCACAAGTAATTGGCTTGGATAATTGTGAGGATGGTTAATCAAGTCTAAAGTTCATAGGTCAAGAAGAGATAACAAACAGGCTAGCACCTCAGAGACACAGGCCAAAGCAGTTCACAGACAGTCAGGAAGGGAAGATCCAGTTAGGGAAGAACAATTGTAGGGCCAATTGCTGTTTGGAGTCTGCTCCGGGACTGCCTGTCTCTTCTTTTATGTGGCTTCCTCTGATTCAGTCAGGACCACCTAGACAATCTCTTGTACTTAAAGTTGACTTGTTAGGGATGTCAATAAGTACGTCCGCAAAATTCATTCACCGCAGCACCTAGACTAGCATTTGACTGAATACTAGGAGAAGTTGTATGTGCCACAAAATACCTGCAACTCTCTCTTCTCTTCTGTTCTCATAGTCTAGTGTAGTCAAGTGAACACAAAAAAATCATTACAGGATTTTATCTCCTTCGTTGACTTGTAAGTTGTATAGCTCTTTTTTTTTTATTTTAGTGCTTTTGGGTTTATAATATACATTTCCAACTTAAACTATTCTAACTTTAATTGTTGTTATACCACATAAGTATACTACAAGAAACTTACAAAAATGGACTTCAATTTTTTCTCTCCTAACCTTTGCACTATTGTTGTCATACATTTTTACCTTTACATATGTTGTCAACTCCATATGATATTGCCGTTGTCATACAGAGTTGATAACATATGTAAAGGTAAAAATGTATTTGTTTAAATAATTATCTTATTAGTTTTTTTAGTGTGAATGTAGATTGGTGGAGCCATTATGCAAAACAGTATGAACAAAGAAATTAAAAATAGAACTACCATATGAGCCAGCAAACCTACTTCTGGGTATATACCCAAAGGAAATGAAATTACTACCTTGTAAAGATATCTGCTCTCCTATGCTCACTGAAGCATTGTTCACAATAGCCAAGATATGGAATGAACCTAACTGTCTCTCAATGGATGAACGGATAAATAAACTTACATATATATAGGAATATTAGTCAGCCTTGAAAAAGGAGATCCTGCCATTTGCCACAATTTAGATGTACCCAGAAGACATTATGCTAAGTGAAATAAGCCAGACACAGACAGGCAAATACCACATGCTCTCAATTACACATTGTAATTGAGATTGTAATTACACAATGTGTAATTGAGAGCATGTGGTATTTGCCTGTCTGTGTCTGGCAATTTTTTTTTTAAAGTCAAATATACTGAGATAGATAATAAAACAGTGATTACCACAAGTGGGGGTGATTGGAGGAAATGAGGAGATCTAGGTCAGGGCATACAAAGTAGCAAATATGGAGGATACACCAGTCTAGAGATCTGATATACATCATAAGGACCATAGTTATTACAGTGGTACTATAAACAAAGTTTGGGATTTCTGTTAAATGAGTAAATTTTGGCTGCCATTGACACACATACACACACACACACACACACACACACACACACAAATGAGTTACTATATGAGATGATGGATGTGTTGTTTAACTATTTTAACCATTTTACTATCTATATATATCTCCTAACATCATGTTGTATACCTTAAATACACACGTTAAAATTTTTTCAAAAACAAAAAATTATATTCGTTTCTTTTTTAACAATTCTATTTATTCAATGAGATTCTTTTCTTTTTCCGTTTGTTCAAGAGAATCAATAATTGCTTATGAAACGTTTTTATGATGGTTGCATTAAAATTATTGTTAGATAATTACAGCCTCTGATTTAAGTCCATGTTCGTATTAATTTCCTTTTCTCATTTAAGTTGTGATTTTCCTGGTTCTCAAAATGACAGAAGATTTTCTGTTGTGATTCTGGACATGCTGGCTATTAATTCAGGAGACTTCTTTTTTTTAAGCTAAAATTTTAAATGTTGGTGGGAATTCACAGTGTTTAGTTTAGCACACAGGTCCTGGCTTATTTCTGGGACTGTAGTTTCAATAATGATTTAATTTTCGCAGGCTGTGGGGTGCTATTTTGGTCTGCTCTGTTTATCTGGTGCTGCTATGGTTCCCACTGGTCCCTGTTGATGCTACTTGAAGAGGGGATTGGAGCCTCCCCAGGCTGGGCTTCCTGGTGCTTCTAAATGAGAGACTCTGACCCATGGAGACAAAGCACAATTCCTGGGCCGGGTGTTTCCCATAGTGAAATCACTTTTGCTGCTGTTCCTGGCCATCCAGGGTCTCTTGGTGGGAGAGGGGAGCCTCAGATGTGATGGGAAAGAACTGGCTTTTGAAGCGAGGCAATTTACGGTGCAGGGTTTCTTTGCCAGTGTCTCTGAGTAGGGAAGGAAACCTCAGGCCCCGAAGGGAAGACTGCCACCTCCCCCAGATGCTTATTGTTAGGGGATAGGGGGTTTCCTATCATTTCACCTGTCATAGCTGCTGGGCTTGACTGATACTGCCATTGGGCTCCCTTTTAATTTAGGGAAGGACTGAGGCGACCTGGGCTGTCTCCTGTTGCTAGATGGAGGATTGGAATATGCTGGGCCTGGATGATCTTCTGTTTTATGAAGGCCTGAGAGGAGGGGGTGATACAATTCCTTCCCACTGTGATGTTTCTCCAGTTCTGGGTTTCCAAACCAGCCTGTCTTTCCCTTCCACCTGTTAGAATTCTCTTTTTGATTGTCTCATGTTATTTCCAGGATTTATAGTTGCATTTAATGAGGAGGAACAGGGAGAGAGGATCCTATGCCATATTGTCCTGAACAAAAGTCATCAATGATCTCTTACAGAGCTTTAAATATTAAGAAAATATCTTGTGCATTGACATATTGTTTACATAGTCACTCTTTCCAGTGCTCCTCATCTCTTTATAGATCTGTTTTTCATATGGTATCTGTTTTATTTTTGACTGAAGGACTTCCTTTAACATTTCTTACAGTGCAGGTCAGCTAGGGATAAATTCTTTCCGTTTTCAAAAGTTTTCATTTCACTTTATTTTTGCAAGATGATTCTCCTGATTATAGAATTTTAAGTTGTTTCTTTCTTTCAGTACTTTAAAGATGTTGCTTCATTGTCCTTTTGTTTGTATGATATCTGACAAAATTCAGCCTTATTTTTGTCCCTCTGTAGGTAACATGGCTCCCCCTGGACCCACCCTAGCCCAGCTGATATTTAAGAGTTTCTCTTTATCATCGCTTTTGATCACTTTTACTATAATATGCCTTATGGTGTTGTTCGTGTTTCTTGTGCTGGAGTTTGTGGACAGTCTTGGATTTGTGGTTTTATAATTTTCCCCCAAACTGAAGAATTTCAGTTCTGTTTGTTTCATTAACAAGATGATAACAACATTGATTCATGTCTGTCATCTCTTAAGAATCAAAAATTGGAAAATTCTTTAGAAAGTAGATAGTACACCACATGTTACTTTCTCCATAAATATAAGTGTTTTTGTAAAAATAAGATGCAAATATTTATGCTTATTTTTAATTGATTAGCCAAAATAATTAACTCTTTTTCAGGCTTAAAGTAAACTTAATTCACTTCCACTATATATCATTGAGAAGACAATTCAATGTTTTAGAGTAAAGAGATTAAATACAGGATAAAAGTGTTGCAGATGGCTGACAAGGTAGGTACTATGTGCCTCCTCCATGGAGAGGAATCAGAATAGTAAGTAGATACACCTTGAACAGATTGTCTAGGATACAATTCCAGGATTCACGAGAGAAGAGATGGGAAGCACTGGAAGTAAGCAAGGAGAGGGTTCCAGGCAGCGCCTGGCTGGGGACTCACTGAGAGCTGACAGAGGCTCCAGGATGTGGGAAAACAGAGAGAAACCCCCATGGCTCAGCTTTTGTGATCGTAGCTATGGGAGAAGCCCTTGATCCTCTAGGGCCTTGGTCTTGACATACAGAGCTACCTAAAGATTGTGCAGAGCTGTTACTCCAGAAAGGGAAACCATGCAGAATCTCACAGGCATCTGAGACTAGACCATCTTCAGCCAGGCTCCATTTTCAGAGTCTAGATACTGGCAATCGACAGACACGACTGCTGCTACTGTGCTGCTCCAGGGAGGGAGAGAGGAGAATGGACACTCCCATGCACCACGAGGAAGGCCCCCACCGCCCTGGTGCAGGCTGCTGTTGAGATTGAGACACGAGCAGCTGCACTTGGCACAGCTTGTTGCCCACGCTGTCTGTCTGGGAAGGGCCCTGCTCCTTCTGACCGCAGGCCCCAGGTGCCATTTTGAGAGTTTAATGCTGGCCAGCACCCCACCCTCGGACCGAGTTTGAGTTGATGTGGCTGCAGCTGCCACCTGTCCAAGGAGGGACAGGGAAACAAGACTTTCCTGTGCATACCTAGGACAATGCCCACTGCCCTGCTGTGGGCTGCTGTGAGACTGAGACTCAAGCAAACTGCACTCCCCATAGGTTTTTGCCCTTGCTGCTTACCTGAGAAGGACCTTGCCCTCTCTAGTCCCAAGCCCACAGCTGGGACCATTTGAGAGTTTAATGCCGGGCGGTGTCCCACCATCAGGCTGAATTCAAGGTGATGCAGCTGCAGCTGTCACCCCGCCAGGGGAGGAACAAGGGAGACCAAGTTCTGCTTTGCACGCTTAGTACAATTCTTACCACCCTTCTATGGTCAGCTGTTGAACTGGCTACTACCTCGTCCATCCTATCACAGCTACCAGGAGCACAAACATGGATTGTGTGGGTCCCAGTGAGTTGCTGCACCACCGCTACAACCATCACCCACAGCACAAGAGCTTCCAAGGGGTCTGAGAACCCACCCACACACCTGACCCACCACTCCCACTACTAGCTTCTGGAGGCCCAAGAATCAGCCTTCCAGGACTCACCAACAGTGGAGCTACAGTAAGGTGCTCTGAGGCTTAAAAACAGGCACCGTAACGCCACTGCTGCCACCACCAGGGCCCAAAGACTGGCTCAGTTGGCTTCCAAGTCCCCAGCAAAACTTCACCACAATTTCAACTAATAACTACCTTAAGCCATGAGAGAAATCACAGATGCCATTGACTCTGTGTACTGTTGAGGAAGCCATGCAAAGATCACATGATTGCAGGAACTCAAAATCAAAGCCAAAGTATCCTGCTCAGCCAACAATATTCTTGAAGAATTTCATCTTCAAGAAAACATTCTCCTCTACAAAAGCAGTTTCAAGAAAATGGAACAAGCAATTGCTATTTCAGATGCGCAGATATTAACAAGACACAAGGAACATGAAAAATCAGGGAAATATTACATCACCAAAAGACTGCAATAATTGTTCAGTAACAGATCTCAATTAAAAAGAATTCCTTAAGATGTGAAATAAAGAATTTAAAGGCCAAGTGCAGTGGCTGATGGGAGGCCAAGGTCAGTGGATTGCTCAAGCCCAGGAGTTTGTGACCAGCCTGGGCAACACAGCAAAACACTGTTTCTCAAAAAAAATACAAAAATTAGATGGGTGTGGTGGTGTGTGCCTGTAGTCTCAGCTACTCAAGAGGCTGAGGTGGGAGGATCATTTGAGCCCAGGAGGTTGAGGCTACAGTGAGTTGTGATTGCACCATTGCACTCCACCCTGGATGAAAGAGTGAGACCTTGTGTCAAAAAAAAAAAAAAAATCAAAATATTGATTTTAAGGAAACTTAATGGGATACAAGAGAAATCTAAAAACTGATCTGAAAATAATTCAAAAAATCAATTCAGGGTATGAGTGAGAAATTTATCAAGGAGAGAGACCTTAAAAAATTCCAGAAATTCTGGAACTAAAAAAATTCACTGAAGACATATGAAATTCATTAGAAGCCTTTTTTTTTTGAAAGAAAGAAAAAGAGAGAAAAGAAGAAAGAAAGAAAGAGTGAAAGAAAGTTAAAAAAAAGAATGTAAGAGAGAAAGAAAGAGGAAGAGAAAGAGGGAGAGAGAACGGGATTCTTGTTCTATTGCCCAGGCTAGAATGCAGTCTAAAAATGGGTATTAAAAACCTCTTTTATGCCAATAATTGTGCTTAACTAT
>CAUYLG010030594.1:0-11241 GCA_963573385.1 Cacajao melanocephalus
TCCTGAGTACGTTCCTAATAATTGCTTTCTGAATGGACGCACAGAAGAATGAATGAATGGCTGCATGAAGGAAGGAATCAACTTGTTTCTCCTCAGTGGGTGTGTGTGGACACAGCAGGTTGACCCTCACCTGTAAGCGAGCCCACCCCTCGTCCCTGGCACGGAAAGCTACAGCTCTGTGTGTCTCTCTCCAGCCTCCTCGAGCTCCTGGATCTTTCCGGGCAGCGCCTTCTTCCAGAACTGGAACCTGTGGGCCTTCAGAGCCTGGCCCACCGCAGGCTGTAGGTTTAGCTGCAGGTATCGCTCCTCCTGGTCGAACAGTGGCCAGTGGGGCAGACCCTCGCCATTGGGGTTCCTGTAGGCATGCCGTCCCAGCAGGGCAGTATGAGGGTCACTCTGAGCCCCCGGAGCCCACACCTGACCACCCTGACTTTGGTCAGGCAAGGCAGCCAAGTAGGCCAGGTGTGCTTGGGGAACGAGGGCAGAGGCTTCCAGAAACAGAAGACAAACTCCCTTCTGCTAGTGTCAGCTCCAGTGGGGACAGGGTGGCTGGCCCTGCTGTGTCCCTCTCTCTGGGAGGGAAGCCCTGACGGTGACCCAGCACTGGCGCCCACCCTCCAGACAGCCCGGGGAGATGGAGTGTGTCACTGTCTGATGGCATCCCCACGCTGTCTGAGTGGGTCCCGGAGCTGGGGAAGGGGCTATCATGTGATTAAGGACATGAGTGTGCTAATGAGGTCACCCCAGACTAGGAGAGTGCTGGATGGGCACAGGTCCCCACCCCGGGGAGGTTAAGGCAGGGGTGTGCTGTCTCACCCGTTTCGAGCAAAGTTGGCCCAGTACTTCATCATCTTCCTGCTTAGCTGCTCCTCCTCCTCAGTGAATTTAACTGTGGAGAGGAAGGGGCCGTGTGTCTTGGTCAGGCTGTCCCACCCCGGCATCCCAGGTGGAGCTTGTCCGTGGCCCCCACCCTCGGCCCCCACGTCCCGCTTCTCTGCTTTTTCTCCCACGGCCCTCAGGACCCAGCCCTCCCCTTTCCCAAACTTCCCCTCAGCCCAGTCTCTAGCTGACTCCCTCTTTAGCTCATTCCTGGCCCCAAAGGCCCCTTCTTCCTTCTGTCGCTGGGAGTCATTGAAGAAACAAACATGCCCTTGAAACACCGCTCTGCCACTACCAGACACCCAAGGGTGGGGAGAGGCGGAGGAAGCACAGGCCAGTCTGAAGAGTCATGAATTCGTATCCTAGCTCAGCCTTTGGAGCTGTAAGGCCTTGGACACCTGATCTCATCCTCTCTCGGAGCCTCAGTTTCCTTATCTAGGCAGTGAGGACAAACACTCACCCCTCAGAAACCCAGCCAGGGTCCCAGCCCCCATTCTGGGAAAGGAAGAAGACTCACCATAGTTGCCCCAGAATAAATTTCCGAAGACAAAGGGAAGCTCATCACCATGATCTGCCTTCACGTTCGGCGGCCTGATGTTCTTGACCCAGCTGGGCTGATGCTGGAATTCATAGAAGTACACAGGGCCCTGGGAACCTGCGGGGTGGACAGCTCATGACTCGGTGGCCCTCCCCTATGGCCTTCTGGCCTCACCCATGGTGACAAGATACCTAGGTCCAAAGCTGGCTGGAATCTGGACAGTGGGATGGGGAGCCCCAGGCTAGGGCAGGAGCAGAGGGAGGGACAAGGGAGAAATCATGGACTTGGACTTCTTAGCTGTGTCATCTTGGGGAGGTCACTGAAGGTCCTAACTTCAATTTCCTCATCTGTGAAATGGGGGAAATGTCTGTCTCTTGGGCTAGCCAGGAGAATTTACACCAATGATGGATGTCAAGTGTCCCAGGGGCCCAATAAAAATGAATGGGGACCTGGACAGCAACACGTCTCACCTCGGACCCACAGCCCTGAGCTGCACCACTGCCAGTCAGGCCTCAGTTCCAAATATACTCACGCTGATATTGTGCTACTTGGAGCGCAGGGATCACGAACATGTAGTCTCCCATCATCTCCTGGAACTGGGCTTGGAGGGTCTGGGGATCGCCACTGTCTCCAATGTACTCATCCATCAGCAGGTCCAAAAATGTAGGAGGCAACATCTACCCCAGGTGGATCAGGAAGAGGCAGGTTAGGCCGGCTGCCAGGGGTGGGGAGGAGGTGGCCTCGGGCTTGGGGAGACGGACCGTGAGATGGAACAGGGAATGGGGAGAAAAGGCAAGGCTCTGAGGTGACCCCACCCCCAACCACACTCACACCTGGGCCTTTGCTCATGAAGGTGCTAAATAGGCAGGGTATCTGGGGTTGGATTTCCTCTGCCTCAGGAGAGAAGAGGAGCCCCTCCCCATTGGCGTGGGACCCCAGGAGCCTTACCATCTGTGTTAACATTTTCTGCAGAACAGCCTGCAAGGCCTCTCTGTCCATTTCCTTCTGAGGGTCATAGATACCCAAGATCTGGGTGGCCGGGAGAGAATATGTAGTTGGGAACGGGATAAACCTGGAGCTACGAAGACCTGAAGACCCCCCCGACTACCAGATGGGCTCCCCAGGCACTAGAGGGCTTGAGTTAGGCCTCACAGTGGGGAGGAGCCGGCCGAATTCATCGTTGTTGACACCAATGATGCTGGGGACAGGATGAAAGTCGGCAGAGGCCAGCAGCTCCTGGGGGTGCCTGGGCAGGAAGACCCCGTCCACCACACCGGGGATCAACTGGAAAGGGTGAGGGGAAATGCAAAGTCAGGGAATGAGGTCAGGTCCCAGACATCTTCCCATGTCCTCCGATTACCTTCCCCTCCTTCCTGGTCCATCCCTGGATGCTCATATCCACCCCAGGAGATCCGACACCTAGCTCAGCATATACCAACCTTCAGTCCCCATCCAGGGCTATGACACGCAGGCATGCAGATGAGGTAATGTGCCCATATGAGGGGCATGCAGGACTACCAGCCCCATGCCTATGGCACCCCTTCCTGCACACCCACATTCGTTTAGACCAACCTTGTTAATTGCAAGAATCTCCTCTTTACTCTTGCCCCGCAGGCAGCCCACCAGGGCCTCAGAGTCAACTTGGTCACACGCAGACAGGTTGGCCACCACCTGCAAAGGGACCAGGCAGGGGCTGGCTCATCCTTCCAGGTAGAGTAGAGGAGTTTGCCCAAGGCCTAGCTGGGGGCAGGGGCACCGCAAATCTCACAGGGTGTTGCGTATGAATTATGCAGTTCTGACCGTGTTCCAACTCAGAAGTCCCAGACACAGAGGCCATCCCATCTGCCTAGATGGTTCTCCTTAGGATGGGGATCCCCAGGGTGACAACTTTGCACAGAGGCCACAGAACATACTTGGCCTCTGCAATGGCAGCAGGATGTGCCTTCTGACCCTTGATGGCCCTTGTCATCCGCGTTTAACAGACAGAGGCTCTGAGGGGTATGAGAGGAGGTAGCAGGCCTAGGCCTCTGCAGCTGAGGGCTCACCGTGGAGATAACATCAGCTGAGTCGGCAATGAGGCCGGGCAGCACAGCCACGCCACTCTCCATGATGGCCCTGTGGAAGAGTCCTTGGGCTATGGGGGACACGACAAGCGATGACACACTCGTGCCACCCGCAGACTCGCCAAAAATGGTGACACGGTCAGGGTTGCCTCCAAAGTGGGCGACGTTCCGCTGGACCCAGCGTAGTGCGGCCACTTGGTCCAGGTAGCCCCAATTGCCGGTTGCGTGCTTGTCTCCAGTGCTGAGAAGTAGCAAGGACAGGGATCACAGGGCTGTCCTGGCCCCGCTCAGCCCCCATTGCCAAACCCAGCCCTAGTCTCACCTGAAGAAGCCCAGGACACCCAGGCGGTACTGGATGGTGACCACCACCACGTCCTCAAAGGCGGCCAGCACGGAACCATCATGCATGGAAGCCATGCCAAAAACAAGCCCACCACCGTGGATCCACACCATCACCTGGGGAAATCAAGGCAGCTACCATGACACTCCCACCCAGCCCCAACCCGACCAGGGCCCCTACCTAGAACAGCAAGTGCCTTGCCTCTGTACCTCCCCAGCACAAATTCATCATGTGGGCCACAGGCCAGGCACCCAAGATCTGTCAGGAAGACCAGGCCTCCCAATCTTTGGGGTCTACCCTCTGTATCAAAGCCTGGTTTCATTAGTCCCAGAAAACTCAACAAAGTGGAAAGAAAAGGGGTGTCTCCCTAATGGCCCCATGTGAACATTCATCAAAAATGTCCTCCTTAGCCTGAATAACTTAGTGAGACCCCGTTTCAACAGAAAATGTTTTAAAAATTAGCCAGCCATAGTGGCAAAGGCCCATAGTCTCACCTAGACTGTGGTGGGAGGATTGCCCAGGAATTCAAGGTTACAGAGAGCTATGCTCATGCCACTGCATTCTAGCCTGGCAACAGAACAAGATGCCATCTCTATCAAGATAATTTTGTGTGTGCCCATTCTCACAGGCCCAACACATTATCCGTGGCTGGGGATCTTGGTAACCTCAAAGTGCAGTGCTTGGGCACTTGAGTGGATCTCCTGGGAATGAGTTGGCTGGGTGAGTCCTGAGTCCGACCCAGAGCCACAACCTTTGACCTCTGGGAGCAGCCAGAACTCTGTGACCCCAGGCCCAGGGGCCAGCTGCCTAGCCTGGGTAAGGAGTATTTCTTGGACCTGAGAGTAAGAAGCTTTTCAGCATGGTCCACCCTGCAGCAGGGCCTGAGCTAATACTGTCCTTTGTAGCTTCTTGCAGAAGAATTGTCCTCCCATCCCCAGTGAACTGTGGTTAGACACCCACCGGCAGGTTAGAGCCTTCATGGGTATGGGCCGGCGTGTAGATGCTGAGGTACAGGCAGTCCTCGGACATGGAAATGGAAGGGATGGTCACATTGACTTGGTTCATAACCTCTGAGTTCAGTGCGGTGGGGTTCTGCAGACACCTGGTAACCAAGGCAAACAGTCCAGGGGCTGGGCCGTGTCCAAAACCAGACCCTGGGTTCAGATGTGCTCCCAGCCACCCTCAGCCCCTTCCCACAATACGCTACTCACACATGATCCCTCTCTAAAATGCCTTCCCACCAAGTTACAGGCCACAGGCTCTGGGGAAGCCGGAATGGAGCTTGGACTTCCAGGCAGACCTCAAGGTTATTGAGGACCTTGGATATCATTCCTCCCGACGCCGGAAACCTTGACTCTTAGGGGTTCCTATGAGAACCACTGGCTGCATGTGTTGACATTCACCACTATATTGCTGTACTCCCTCAGGCCTGGAACAGGGGAGTAGCCCACATACGCGCGCTACATGAATGAACGGATGCTAACTTCTCATGAGAAAGGCAGTAGGATGTCCCTCATCTCAAGTCTAAACTCTGGAAAACCCATCATTCCCAAATGGTCTCCAGCTGTAAACATATACACATCTCTTGGCCGATGGCTCCTGGCCCTGTGGGTGGACACAGTGACTGTGGAGAGTGCAGGTCCCCAGAAAGTTACCACTACTGTTCTCTTCAGCTATCTGCAATATCTGCCACTAGAGTTAGGGGCTCCTACAAGGTTCATAGAGCCAACCTGAACCTTTCCCAGAGACACCTGCCACTGGTGGCAGAGAAAGCTCGTCATCACCAGAATCTGGGGAGATATGTGTCTCTCCCCCTCCCTTCAGCACCTGGAGCCAATGCCCTCTGAATGCCGAGCTTTGAGCCAGGGGTCTGAGAAGTTATGACGCCCTCCCAAACCTCAGCATGCTCACTGGGAAAATGCACGTGGGAATCCACAAGACTCAGAAGGAAAACTGGCTGTGGGGGTTTAGATGAAATGAGCACTGCAGCCTAGCTGAGCTCAGAGCACCCCCACCCTACGCCAGGGCCTGGAGTTTCTGGACCCCTGGGAGAGCTTACATGGCCGGATGGACGGTTGCATCCCTCACACCGCTCCAAGATTCAGGGGGTTCAGGGGGTGCAAATCGCAGCAGACCTACAGGTGGCTTGGCAAAGGGAATTCCCAGGAAGGTGTGGACCCCCACATCGGCGCCCTTCACGTGGACAAGACTCCCCAGCACCTGTCCCGTGTGTGTGGTCCGGATGGGACTGGCAGAGTCCTGGCCTGTGGGCAGAGAGAGAGTCTGACCAATCAGCTGCCCTCCCACACTGTTGGTTTTGCTGCCTCCTTGGCATCCTCAGCTCAGCTCAAGGACCCTGGTCCATAAACACGGCTTTACAGACTTCCTGCCTGGGACACTCCCTTCCAGCTCTGCCTTCCTGGGCCTGTCTCCGTCCCACCAGGCTGAGGCTCCTTGGGGCCTGGCACCATCATTCCGCCCTGGGACCTTCAAACAAAGAGTCACAGGCCCTTGATGGGACTAGAGTGTCCTTTCAACTGTGGGCCAGGTCATGTGACCGTAGGATGATGGTGGGAATTGGACAGGTTCCTGTCCTCAGGGATGCCATGCCCAAGGTGGCAAGAAATGACATAAAGAAAGCATCCTCGAAACCACGAGTGACGTTGGTGAAAAGAGCTACAAGAGAGGAGTGTGGCTGTGGCTGTGACATAAAAAGCACAGCTGCTGGCCTGGGCACCATAGTGGGACTCTATCTCTGCAAAAAAAATCAAGAAAATAGGCTGTGTGCGGTGGGGGCTCACACTTGTAATCCCAGCACTTTGGGAGGTCGAGGTGGGCGGACCACAAAGTCAAGAGTTTAACAGCAGCCTGGCCAACATGGTGAAACCCCATCTCTACTAAAAATCCAAATATTAATGGCGTCGTGGTGGGTGCCTGTAATCCCAGCTACTCAGCATGAGGAGGTAGGAGAATCGTTGAAACCCAGGAGGTGGAGGTTGCAGTGAGCCAAGATCACACCATTGCACTTCAGCCTGGGTGACAGGGCAAGACTCTGTCTCAAAAAAACAAAAAACAAAACAAAAAAATCAAAATATAAATGAGGTGGGCGTGGCCGCACAGGCCTGTAGACCCAGCTACTCGGGAGGCTGAGGCAGGAGAATTGCTTGAACCAGGGAGGGGGAGGTTGCAGTGAGCCGAGATCAAGCCACTGTACTCCATCTTAGGTGACAGAGCAAGACTCCTTCTCAAAAAAAAAAAAAATGACAGTTAATAATAAGTGTCGGTGGGATGTGGAGAAATAGGAACTTTGCTACATTGCCTGGGGGAAGGTCAGAGGGCACAGCTGCTTTGGAAAACAGTCTGGCAGTGTATCAGGGGACTAAACGTAGAGTTGCCATATGACCCAGCAATTCCACTCCTAAGTATAAAGCCAAGAAAATTGGCCGTGCATGGAGGCTCACAGCTGTAATCCCAGCAGTTGGGGAGGTTGAGGTGGGCGAATCACCTGAGGTCAGGAGTTCAAAACCAGCTTGGCCAACATGGTGAAACCCTGTCTCTACTAAAAATACAAAAATCAGCCAGGCCTGGTGGTGTGTGCCTGTAATTCCAGCTACTTGGGAGGCTGAGGTATGAGGATCCCTTGAACCTGGGAGGCGGAGGTTGTGGTGAGCCAGGGGGACAGAATGAGACTCCATCTCAAAAAAAAAAAAAAAATAAAATACAAAAAATTTTAGAAGTAATAATCTTATTTGAATCCTGTTTAAAAAAAAAAAAACGTGTTAATAAAAACATCATTTATAAATATGAAAGAACAATTGACTGTACATTTAATTAAACTGAGAACATATTATGTTGTGGAAATGCACACATATACATATATATGTTCCTTCTTCTTTAGAAGGACATGAAAAATTTACAGATGATATGACATCTGGGATTTGTTTCAATGGTGCAAGGGAGAGACGGCTGTCCAGAAAACACCGGGTTATGTTCAACCTGAGAAAGCTGGTTTAAAACAAACACAAAAACGAGATCTTTGTCATTGCTGAAGGTAGACAATGGGTATGTTGGATTTGTTATACTACTCTTTCTATCTCAGACTTGGCTCATCCCTTGGTGCTGTGCAGCCCTCAAGCAGCCTTGACCCTCTCTGTGCCTCAGGGAGGGTCACCTGCTGTTATTTCCACCAGCTCCCACCTGCCTGGCACCCGCCCTTTGTAATCTCAGGTTCTGCTTCTGTAGGATTTGGGAAATCTGAGCCCCGTTCCATAATAAAAAGTCAAAAAACAGGCCAGGCGCAGTGGCTCACGTCTGTAATCCCAGCACTTTGAAAGGCCGAGGCAAGTGGATCATTTGAGGGTAGGAGTTCCAGACCAGCCTGGCCAACATGGTGAAACCTTGTCTCTACCAAAAGATAACAAAAATTAGCTGAGCGTGGTGGCATGTTCCTGTAGACACAGCTATCTGGGAGGCTGAGGCACGAGAATCGCTTGAACCCGGGAAGCACAGGTTGCAGTAATTCGAGATGGTAGCACTGTACTCCAGCCTGGGCAACAGAGTGAAACTCTGTCTCAAAAACACACACAAAAAAAAACAGGTCAAAAACAAAAACAGCCTTAGGGAGCTAATGCTACCCTGCACCTGTCAGTTCAACATGTTTGATGCAACCTGGTGTGGGCGAGGCCAGCGTCAGCAGACATTTACAGGCACCAGAGAGGACAACTTAACAATGTCTCCAAGTCAAAAGGCCCACTCCTCTCCCCAGTAACACGCTGCCTTCACACAATTCCTTGCTGGAGGCGATGTCCATCCACGTAATTCTCTGTGGCCACTGGCCACTGATGCCTGATGTTTGTTACAGCAAAGGACATCACCTGCTGTAATGTCCCTGATTAGAGACCTGTTACATCACCTTCATGTAATAAAGAGATTCGTTACTTGCTTCATCCTTGAGAGAAGCCCTTCCATTAATCAGCATGAAGAAGCTCTACCATGTAGGGGTGTGAGGAGGCCACCCCTTGTGTTAGACTGGAGAAGCCTGGCCCCAGAAAGTGGGTGAGTTTATGACCGTTTAGATGAAAATCAAGGACAAGTGCACACATCTATTCTTGTGTGAACTGCTGGGCACTGTGTAAAATGCCATGGGGACTTTGATGGGCCCTGAGGAGAAGCCAAGACTGGTTGGGACAAAAGAGGATGGCACACATCACCTGTACCCTCCTATGGCTTGTCAATTATTCTTTCTGAATGTGGGTCCAAACCAAAATTATATATATATATTTGGCAGACAAGGTCTCCATCTGTTGCCCAGGCTGGAGTGTGGTGGTGCGATTTCAGCTCACTGCAGCCTCCACCTTCTGGGCTTGAGATCCTCCCACCTCAGCCTCCCATGTACCTGGGACTACAGCTGTGGGCCACCATGCCTGACTCTTTTTTTTGGTAGAGACATGTCTTGTCGCCCAAGCTGGTCTGTAACTCCTAGCTTCAAGCGATGCTCTCATCTCAGCCTCTCAACATGCTGGGATAACAGGTGTGAGCCACTGTGCCTGGCCCAAAATATTTTAAAAGGTAGGCATCTGTGAGGCCAGGCAGCTCTTCCTGCTTGGGCTCCTGGTGAACTCTGGAATGTGGTCAAGGGCAGGAATGGGAGGAAGCCCTGCAGGGGTGCACTGCGGGGCAGGGGGAGTATGGCTCCACCTGTGCAGATTACACTGGGAAACGGTCGGGAGAGACAGTCAGATCATACACTTAGGAGAGTTCTGGGTGAGAGACCAAAGGCCAAAAACACTCCCCGAGCTTCTGATAAGGGCCTGGAGGAGCCTGGCAGGCACGCAGACCCATCACCTTCGCCCGGGAAGTCAAGTTCTGCCCTTGCCCAGGATGACATCAACTGGGGGAGGGACACCCTGAGCTCTTTGGGTCTTTCTTTTGAGACAGATTTTTGTCACCCAGGCTGGAGTGCAGTAGTGCACTTAAGGCTCACTGCAGCTTCAACCTCCCCTGCTAAGTGAACCTCCCACCTTAGCCTCCCAAGTAGCTGGGACTACAGGTCACAGGTCACCACAGCCCACTAATTTCTTTTAATTTTTTGTCCACACCAAGTCTCACTATGTTGCCCAGGCTGGCCTCCAACTCCTGGGCTCAAGTGATTCTCCCCTTTGGCCTTCCAAAGTGCTGGGGTTACAGGCGTGAGCCAACCACACCCAGCCACTGCATCCTCTTAGATCTGCTTTAGGATTTGGTGCCTGGTGGCTTCTGTTCCCCAAAGACCACTAACCTCGTCTGTGGCCCTTTTGGAGGGGTCACGGTGCCCCTCTGGCCCAGGACGCCACACACTCAGAGCCAGATGCTGCAAGAAGCTGTTATTGCTCTTACCTGCCAGCAGCACCGGCGGCAGCCACAATCATAAGAGGGAAATGGACTGAATCCCCGCACCCTCAATGCCTCACCCACTCAGCCCTGAGGCTGCTGCCCCGACCTGGCATGTCCCAGCGCTCCTGGACCCCTGTACTCCGCTGGCTCCTCACCCTGGTGTCCCGCAGAAAGCCCGACCCTTTCTGAGCTTCTAGGAGCCCACCTTGGGCGGCGGGGAGGTGTCAAGTGGGAATCATGAGTTCCACACTGTCATCTCCACCAGCTCCTACCTCCCAGGCGCCTTCCCTCCCGCACTGTCAGGTTCTCCCTCCCCAGCATTTGGCAGATCTGAGCCCGGTCCCTGTCGCCCCTCCGCGGGAGCCTCACCCTGGCCCCGAACCAGAAGCAGGAGGAGCCCACAGGCCACCACGCTCAGGCGCGCGCCAAGTCGGTGCAGTGGCATGGTCGGCTTGCAGGTCTCGGTGTGCCACCGGCGGACTCGCTGCTGTCCACACAGAGGCTGCCCCGGTCCGTCCAGCCGTGGATCAGGGCCTCGCCCAGCCTCGGAGTTTGGACTGGGCAGGGAGTGGGCGGGGTGCGCTGGCTTGGGCCAAGGCAAGGTGGGTCTGGCAGGAGAGCGGGACTGAGCAGTCACACGTGGGTGGGGATCTAGTGGCAGGCAGGCCCGGGCACCGCCACTTTCCCTCTGCCTGGGCCCCTTTGGCATCCTCGGAAGGGGCTGCGCGGCTTCTGCAGCACCTCCCCATACAGACAATCCTCTCCTCAGACCTGTCCTTGTCCACAGGCCCGATAAGCGCGCTGGGGGATCCAGAGGAGGGAGCAATGAAGTAGAACTGGCGAACCCACGAGGACTTCTCTGAGGAGGTGCATGTTCAGGATCCCCGCAGATGGAGAAATGGGAAGAAACTTGTTCAGGGTGAGGGGAACCGCTTGAGCAAAGGCGGCGAGGAGTGACGGCGCCCTTCATTAGGGACGCTCCTCCTTGCTTTCAGGACTCCTCGGTTTCCTGGGTCCCACTTCACGACCTCTCATCCCCTTACAGTCCA